>JARFYF010000056.1:5824837-5834925 GCA_030265395.1 Rhina ancylostomus
TCTATGGAGGGAAATGAACAGTTGATATTTCTGGTCGAGACCCTTCATCAGGAATGGTGAAGTCCTGATGAAAGGTCTTGGCCTGAAACGTCGGCTGCTCATTTCCCTTAATAGATGCTGCCTGACCTGCTGAGTTCCTCCAGCACTTTTTGTATTGCTGCAGATTTCCAGCATCTGCAGTCTTTCTTGTGTACCCATTTATTCTAACTCTCTAGAGACATAAGAGATTGAGGATGCCGTAATCTGGATCAAAAGACAATCTGCTGATACAGGGTCTCAACTTGAAATGTCAACCTTCCCTTTGCCTCCAAGAATTCTGCCTGACCCACTGAGTTCTTCCAGCAGTTTGCTTTTATTTCATTCTAGTCCTCTGATATTTCAATCTGTGCTTTCAAATTTGCTCCAATTCCCTGGGCTCTTAATTTACGCACCAGCTTCTTATGTGGCAGAATGTCAAATACCTTTTGGAAATCTAAATACACTACATCTTGTTATGAGAAAGGTTCTATTGGAATCTTAAAGATAGAGGTATCTGGACAGTCTTTGTACTTTAAAAGGAGGATTTTATTTACAAAGACCGATGCAGGAACAGAATGTGAAGGAACAAATGCGCACTTGCACTCGTGTGATCACAAAATGTGGGGGAAGTTGCAACGGGGTGAAGTCCACACACGCACTCAATGAACTAGTACAAACGATCGGGAACAAATATGTTGTCTGAACTCCCTGAATCTTGGCAAACAACGGCTCTACTAGGAATCAACTAGGACACTCCTAGACCCCTGTGGAAATGCACCTTCTCACCTGTGGTCTCTACCCTGGCAGCAACTGGAAAAGAGGAAGAGCTGCCCACGTGTACCATCTTTTATAGGGCTGTAGCTGGGTGGAGCCTGCTCAGGTAATTCAAACAAGCCAATGATTCAGGGTCAAAAACAAAGGTGGGTTACAAGCCTATCCTTAGGTGTGCTCTGAATGGGTGGGGTGGATCTGGACCCTTAATTGACAGTGGTGTAACTTCCGACCCGATAGGCAATGCTATCATCCGACCATGGGGGTCAGCAGTGTTGTCACTGTCATCTGACCCCTGGCCTTTCATACTACAGAAAGGAAGGTAATACCCATTAGTTACTCCAATAATTCTTGGTTTGTGTGCTGGATTATCCAGCCTATTATGTGAAATTATTTAGCTTGTACTCTGTTACATTCATGCACATCCAACCAGTTTTTCTACATATACACAGTTACCTCAGAAACTAAAACACAATTGAAATCCAAGATGTTTCAAGTATAACAGCAACATTTGACATTGCTAGTCCACAAGAAAGTTATTTCCTTACTTATTGGGATTAGCAGTAGAGCTACTTGACTGTGAAATGCTGTAAGATTGCTGTAGAAATACTTTGTTATGATTCTGGACATGAGAATAACTCTTCATGGTTGTATTGACCTTCACGTATCATATTTCACAAAATCCCTACATCACCAAAACCACTTCTGGTACAGTGGCTTTCTGCAGGTCAAGTTTTCAGTCATGCATCAATAATGTGCCCTTCAACACCAAGTAGGAGTCACTCTAAGCTAAGCTTGCTCATCCTTTATTAACTAATTACTGAGCAACATTGGTAAAGATCTAAACAGATGGCGTTTGCTGCATCTTGGCAGCCACGTAGCAGTGGTATTGAAATAAAAGTACAAGGTCAACTTTTTTCCATGATAAATCATAATATTTTAACGCTGTGGATTAGAAATTAAGTAAAATATGAAGAGTAATTATGTTCAATTTATTGTTAGATAAACACACTTAATAATGTTCTGCCTGGATTGTGTTATAATTAAGACTGTATTTTAATAATTCTCCTTCTCAAAGTGACGCCACACTGTTTAGAATACCAATATGATAGACTGTAGCTTACACTAGTTTTAAATGTCTTGGTGCCAAAGTGTGAAGAAGTGTAATGATTCTGAGTATGCTCAATGTTGATGGATGCCACTTCTGGACATAAACAGGTATGACTAACTGCAATGATTCATCATGTGTGTGACAATGGATCTGCAAGTTCTGAATTATTTGAGTTGTACTTTGAAATCTCAACATTTAATGGCCAAGTTGAAAAGTAATCAAAAATAAATCATTGCAGTTCTGTGCACTCTGATTGGTTGCGCTGCCTGCTTAACCAGAACCGGATAAGCAGAGATTCCCTCAGAAGCATTTAAGCCATTGTCGTGGGTCCCTATCACAAACTTTTCCACTGGACATTGTTCACACAATACACCCTGGCAACTGAGTGAGATCACATGCAACTGGTGCAAAGGCCAAATACTGCAGATGCTGGAAACCTAAAATAAAACTTAAAATGTTGGAAATACTCAGTGGGTCATGTTCCATCTTTTCTTTCTTTTTCAATCTTTTTTATTAGTTTTCAAATCAATACAAATTGGTATATAGCATCAAAATTTGTACATATATTACAAAGAGATCTGAATGTCACTCAAGTCTTAGATAATCAAACAATAAAATATTTTAAAAAGCAAGGTCCAACGATCCCTTAGTTAATAAAAATGTAAAAGAAAGGAAAGAAAAATATTTATTATATAAATTAAAAAAAGAAAAAGAAACCCCAAATCAATATATAAAAAAAATTATAAACAATGTAAACTAAGCAAACAAAAATAAAAAAACAACAAAGAAAAACTGGGCCAAAATTTCTCAATAGAAACAGAGCAATATTATGTCGTCAACTCCGTTCCTCTAAATTAAAAAGTTATTGAAGGGGGATCTACATCATGTGAAAATATTGGATAAATGGACTCCAAATGTCTTCAAATTTAAGCGAAGGATCAACAATACCACTCCTAATTTTTTCCAAGTTTAAACATGACATAGTTTGAGAAAGATATTCTTTCACTAAGCTATTAATGACATACTGTGAAAATAGTAACTGAAACCCCTGGATTGATGTGATAAATTTATAGATTGCTAAAATGATTCATGTTTATGCAGATATGAACTCAAAATCTAAAAGAGCACGAGTTTATTTAATGGTTAAATAATTAAGTACATTTCTTTTTGAAGATCGTACAAGTTGCTCACCGGTGTAAGTGTAACAGCCCTACCTTTGTGATTCACATTGCAGTGTAACTAAATGTGACCTTGTAAGCAGCACTCAAAATCAGTAAGTAGAACCAAACTTTTCTAAAATCAGTTTTATGACCAGTTTGAGAACTTGTTGGTTTACTGAGATGAATGTGCAGAAGTAGTGACTGTTCCACAATGTGTCATGTAGATTCATTTTTTTTACTAAACTGAGCTTTTCTGAATTTTGTTTGGATTGGAGATATTGCATACACAATGATATTAACAGACTTGTGAAAGATAAGTAAGTTGTTGAGCGTGAAGATAAACTGCATGTTGTTTGCCAGCATTATATTATTTCATTCCTTTAATTCAATTTTTTTAATCATAGTAATTTGCATATAGAAAATTTCTGGTAAGAATGGCAATTGCTTTGTGTTTTTAAGAGATGCTAAAAATGCTGAATAATTTTTCCAGATTGAAAGACATTATTACACTCTGGATGTTGAATATCACTGTCTTTAATTGATTTTGGTCTTTAGTTACTGGCTTTTTTAAATATTTTTTGCTTCTGTACTGATGTTTAACCATTGATTATAAATTGGTTAATGTCGGTCACAACTGATTCACTGTTTAGAGCAGCAGAAGAAAAAATGTTTGAATCCAATTTTTTTCCCCCTCTGGTATACTTTACCTTCATACTGAATCAATTTATTTCAGATTTCATATTTGCATTCTGAAATCCTGGTACAATAGATAAATGCCAATGTATAATTAAGGTCTGAAATAAGATCAGGCATTTTAAGTAGATGCACAATTAGTCTGCTTCTGTAACAAGATTTTCCAGTTTAACCTGCTGAGGAATAATTTCTTTTAATGTTTATAATCTTTAAATGTATTAACATTCTCAGCAAAATAAATCAATAGTTTTGTTTGGGCTTGCTTTTTCTTTCATACAGATTCAGTTGGAGTTCCATGTATATTGATGCATGGATAGTAAGGGTTTGGAAACATTGCTTTGGATGATAATAAGCATAGAATAGCAAATTAAGTTGTTTACTAATTGCCTAATGCCATGTAATGCTGGTAAATAATTGAAAATACTTATCTGAGGGACTTCAGTTAAGCCAAAAGGAAGTTTCAAGTGATTCTTTAACACTTCAGGCTGTATAAAGGTAATTGTGCAGATTATCACAATGGCTGGTGAAGCCTGCATTTTATTTGTGGGACAAGTATTTATGGACAGCTGTTATTTTTGACATTTTTAAAAAATACTACTTAAAGCAGAGTAAGTAATAAAGGAATAGAAATGATTAGAACCACCAATCACCTCTTTCATTGGAGAGCCTTGTCTCTTAAAGCTTTACTTGGATATGAATTCAAAATATACTATAGTGAAAACATTAATTCAGCAAGAGTAAAGGTTTAGAACTTTTAGTTATTTGCCTGTTGCTGTTTTCAAGCTTGTGTTTCTTAGAGCAAGTGGTGGAAACAGCAAATGTCGAGCAGATCCATGACATTTTAAATTCTTCACTCTTCATTTTTTCTTTTGTCATTCAGTCCTGCCCCAAAGTTAATTAAATTAATTCCATTTTGGAACTTCAATTTGTTTGTGTTTGTAAATAGATGCAATGAGGTTATTGAAGTAGTATATTCCATCAGGTCATCTCGAAGATAATCGTTGTAAGTCATTTACCACGTAAAGTATTTTCTTCATGGGACTGTCATTTCCTCTTAAATTAGTGTTGCTATATTGCTCCACTATTGGTGAGGAGCCTTGTTATTTTTAGCACTAAAGCATTACATTTTTGATATCCAACATAATTTTAATGTTCTTGTTTACACTTTATAAAGGTCTGCTGGCAATTATATTTTTACCTCTTGATTTAGTGTGCTCTGTGTAATTGGTTCAATAGGAATTCATTTTGTGGTCATTTTATTTATTTCCTGACATATCTTTATAATATTCACAAAGATTGTTTTTGGTGCCTTTCTTGATGCCTTTATATGAGCACTGATTTCATATTAAACAACTACTGTAGAAATGTCTTGCATTGATACTTTAAGAAAAAATCACTCATGGAATTCGGTGTTTCTCGCATTCCAAATTGATTCTGGACTGCTTGGCTTGCTAGGCTATTTCAGAGGCCAAAAAGCAAACTGCTGGAAGAAATTAGCAGATTAGGCAGCATCTGTTGAGGCAAAGGGATGGCTGAAGTTTTCGGTCAAGGTCCCACGTCAGGAAACGTCAACCATCCGTTTGCCTCCATAGATATTGCTTGATCTGCTGATTTCTTCCAGTAGTTTGCCTTTTGCTCCAGATTCCAGCATCTCCAGTCTTGTGTGTTTCCATTTCTGGGCGCGTTTGCGTTAATCATCTTGTTGTGGATTTTGAATTTGCATTCAGGCCAGGTAAGTGGCCAGGTAATTAGAGCAGGTTTCCTTTCTTAACTTAGTGAACCAGTTGGTTTTTAATGACAGTCTAAATGTTGCCATTTTCAAACACAAAATTTCAAATTTAAAATGGATACATTGAAAGTTGTAAGTCAGACCATAACATTGTAGCAGTCAGTGTAATTAGTAATCACAGAAAATGCCACAAACACCCAGCATGTTGGGTAGCATCTACGTACAGAGAAACTGAGTTAACATTTTGGGTTGATGGCTTGTAGGGGAAAGTTGTCTGAGAACTTTTATAATAAGTTTATTCCTTTCATCATGTCTCTGTGAACTTGGTCATTGGGTGAGTGCAAATTTCACATCACTTTTTGCATTACAAACAGACCCATTCCATCTGTGCTTTCCAGTCAAGTGTCAAATTACAGTACCAAATTTTCTTTTTAATAACAGGATGAGGCACCTTGCTGAATATTTACTCTTTAATCTTTATACGCTGCAGCTGATGGTGTCTTTTTATTATTCTTGAAGCAGCTGGTATTTGAATTTCTTTTAGTCATTGAGAAAAACTAAGATGATTTGTATTTGGTAATTAACATTCTGTTCGAAATAGTTAAAACATGGGCAATTTGTCATGTTATTGGAGCTGTTTCTGATTTAGTTTTTACTTTTTTGGGCTCTTAACTGTATAAAGCAAATGCAAGGAGCAATATAGAGCATGGCTGCGTTTGGGACTGGATGATTTCTTTACTTTGCATCCTGCAAATTTTGTATTTATATTTTGTATGTGTATTGGCTTCTGATTCTCAGTTTGTTTGCTTCAGTAATCCCTTGATCCTTAATGTACAGGGTATGGTACTTCATTTAAATAGTTTCTGGTATTTTTGTGGTAGATGCATCACCCCATTGTCATGTGTCATAAAATGATTGTAAATCAGAATATAACACTGATTATCAATTGTATGTGTGGAAAAATGTTGCTTCGTTTAATCCTGTATTAGTAAAAGGTAACTTAAAACGTGCTTTTTTTCCATTATTTTTGAAATTTTTGTCATTAAGAGAATAACGAATTAAATGTAAAATCAATGAAACTAAGAAGAAAATCTTTGAAATGGCATATTGCAAGGATAGTTGGTGCTATAATTCTCCATTATTATTAATTGAATTTTATTAATAAGCGGGTGAAAATGTATGGCTGTCAGTGAAGCATTACCTGGTAAATATTTTGTAACTGGAATAAATTAGATTGACAATATTTTGTGCTGAATTAATTTAATGTCATTATCCTGTCATCACGCTTATTAATTTGGAAGTTTTTTTACTTGCAAAAATTAGTAAGCAGCTCTGTTTCATCGGCGCAGAATGTGCGAATACATCCATAAAATTGGAAGCTCACTGCACTTAAGTTTGTTGCCATGGATGCATTAGTAAAGGAGATAAATACAATCTGCCTGGATTACTCCTGTGCATCTGGGAAAGTATATAATCATGACATTGTTTTAAGCAGACAGACAAATCTGTATCTCTTGCTTTTGGCCTTGACAGTTGGGTTGTTTTGGAGGATCAAAGGGAGGATTCCAAATTTAGGTTTCTCGTGTGATGAATTAATTTTGCAGTGGCCAGTATCATTAACTCGATGCACATTGTGGAGTTAACTTGATTCACGTTATAAAATGTTCCTGGCAACTTGTAACTGCTCAGTTTGTACCTGTCCAGCTGGGTCTTAATTTTTTTGCCTTGCTTTTACAGTTGGTATACCCTCCTGTGCCATTTGAAGATGGTGAAGCCTGATCTTCACACTCTGGCCCATCACCTCAAGCAAGAACGTCTTTATGTGAACTCTGAAAAGCAATTGCTTCAACGGTTAAATGCAGATGTGCTCAAAACTGCAGAAAAATTGTACTGTTCAGCATGGATTGCAAAGCAACAGCGAATTAACTTGGACCGTCTAATACTAACAAGGTAAGATCAATGTGAATTTAGAGCTATATTCAAATGCATGACTGTAATAAAAAAAATACAAGACTAAATCTCATTTTGGCGAACTACCTCAGTGTTGTTCAGTATTAGTTACAGATGCTCTTAGTATTTGCTTATGAGTAATATGTTAATTTCAACTGTACATTTGTTTGTACAATTCACAATCCAATTATTGCATGTAAGAGTTTTAATGGGCACGAGTGAAGGAAACTTTTATCCAAGCAGAAAAAAATTAGCTGCTGCTAAGGAGAAACAATAGTCATAGAATCAATTCAGTCAAATGCAAACTAGATTTGTCAGGAAGCAGTATTTAGGAATGTGAAGAATGTGAGGCACAACAAATAAGCACATGCTCAGGAGGGTCAGAAATCTGGGCATGTCTGAGTTTTCTCATGTCATGCAAGGAGTCTGTTGTAGTCTGATATTTTTTGTGATTGGTTGACAACCATGTTATTTTACCTGCTACATTGGTAGACATCAAACTGGATGGGCCGTGGCCATTTTCCATCTGGTAATTCTCATGTTGCTGAATCCCTTCTGGGTTACTTTGCAGCTGGTTATTACCTTTTGACTAAAACAACCAATGCCAATTTAAGAAGAATGAGTTTAATCTGATGAAGAAATTATGCATTTGATCCCTTGTGTTTCCATTGCATTATCAATTGGTGTGTTAACATTAATAGCACTGAAAATTGATGCAAATCTTGAATTTTTGTTCCTCTGTTCAAATTAATTGGAATTCATTTTTACTTTACAACCAGTTCTAATTGTAAAGTTGGTGGCTGCTGTCAAGGTTTATTGCCCTTTTTTTGATCTGGGAAGGTGGTGGTGAGCTGCTGCTTTGAACTCATCCAGTCTGTATGGTGAAGGCATTTTCACAACTTCAGGTTACTGAAGGTGTGGCAATGATGATGCATGTTTGGACTTGTTTGAATGTTTCTCCATGTTTTTAATTGAAATATTTTGCTGTTGCTGATTTTTTTTTGTTCTTAAATGGCTGCATCGTTGGGAATCACTGTATGAATTGTGTTCTCATGTCTATACTACAAATTACATGATTCCCTATCTCACAATTAATTTACATGCATTGCATATGGTAATAGGAGGGTTGAAATAGTGGCAAGTTTGGTGGAGAAAAAATGTAACTGGCACTCATTTGACTTCAGGCCTTAAGATTAGCCTGATATTGCATTTAAACATAGCATAAAATTATCATTTGTACTGAATGCAGGGCACGATGAGACTCTGAGATGAGATTTAGATTTGAAGCTTAACTGAATGGGGCATGGAAGACAAGCAATGGAAAGCAGTAGAATGGATTGTATTAGGGAGAAATTTTCTGTCTGGCTGAAACAAACTATGGAGATGCACTGAAATAGACATGTAGAAAAATAACAATGGGCAGACAATGAAGAATTTAACAGGGAAGTGAGACCCCAGGTGGTTACCCGGGTTGGCTTTCTTCTGACTGTTGACAAATCTATAAAAATGGAGAGAAGGCTGAAATTGAACATGTTGCATGCCTCTGTGATTCACTATTGAGATGTACCCTTCTACTTGGTCATGAATTAGATTCTCACCTGGAATTCTGGACAATGATTCATAGACCATTTATTTCCCTCTCCTGATTATTATTTTTTTCTCTTTTTGGCCACACTTGGTTGTAGTTTCTTATTGTGTAACAATTGCCCAACATGACAGCTGTCCTGAGTTAGAGTTCCAAAATCAAGTTTTCTAAGCAACAGCTGGTGGCTGGGGATAAATTACCCAATTCCATTTAGAAATACTCGAATGAGCATGCAGGTTTGTTCCAGGGTTGGTCTTTGTGGAACACCAGATTTACTTAAAGCAAGCTTCAGTCTTCACATCCCTTGAATGGGCGTTGCAGTATTTTGCAGATGCTGTAATCTGGAACAAAAACAAATTCCTGGAGGAACAAGCAGATTCAGTGGAAGGAAGATGATTGTCAATGTTTCGGGTCAAGACCCTGCATCAGGACAGAATGGAGAGGGAAGATGGCCAGTATAGAGAGGGAGGTGTGAGATAGGCCAGTAGGTGATAGGTGGGATGATGGGCAAATGGAGCCAGGTAATGGTGGGGTGAATGAAGTTGGGAGACACAGGCAGGTGGGTGATTGGTGGAAGCAGGTGAGGGGAGAAAAATGGGGCAGATAGTCAGGTGGGGGATAGGAGGGTGAGCGTGGAGGCTGATGAGCAGGCACACAAAGAGTACAGGTGCTGGAATTTGATAGGTGAGGAAGGTGTTAATGGGAACCATTTGAAGACGAGATGGAACCAGATGAGATCCAGCTAGTGAAGTGCATGGGTAGTGTGTGCGTGAAACACTGGGCGATGGGGGAGGCTTGAGGGGAGCGTGGGAAAGGAAACAAAAAATGGGAGGACTGGGATGGATTTGAAGGAGATAGGCAGGCAAACATGGGGTAAGAGTTAGCTGAAATTGGAAAATTCAGTGTTCTTTGGGTTGTAGACAACCCAGGTGGAATATGAGATGGTGTTCAAGTTCATGTTTGGCCTCTCTGGTGGTGGTGGAGACTGAAGGGCAGACAGGTTGGTGTTAAATGGGAAAGGGAGTTGAAATGGCATTCATCCGGGAGCTTTGGATGGCCGTTGTGGAGAGA
>JARFYF010000056.1:5844168-5860494 GCA_030265395.1 Rhina ancylostomus
GATCTTCAGTTGGCATTCATTTTGTTCCTAAACTCTTGATTTGGATCCCTCTAGTTTTGATTGTTCAAATATGACAAAAGAAATACCTTCTCTTTAAATACTTGAAAATTAGGAAAGCACCTCTGCAAGTATGTTTTTGAACAATGGGTATGTTTTTAAACTTTTTGTAATTCACAATGTTCGGTTTAGTGTGTGAATGATGATTATCACTACACAAAACTAACGACAGGCCTATGTAACATTAAACTTTGACAATGGACAATACTCCCATATAACAACGCTTAAGTTAGAAAGCAGTCAAATGTTAGATGAACAAAAGCAAAAACATAACATGGTGAAGTAAGTGAGAACATTTCTAAGGTCTCCACGGATGCTGTTTGGTTGAATTCTTCCAGTCTTTTCTGTTTTGGTTTCACATTACAGCATCTGCGCAGTTTTATTTATTTTCCACTTCTAAAATTCCATGCTCTTGATCTTGCTCCCATTACAGTTACAGTCAGCTATTGGATTGCAAATGCTTACAGTTCCAACAGGAGTTTACATTCTCAAATACCTTTTCCATGTAGAAAGACCAAATCTTTAACTGAATGGACTTGAAATTTAAAACAAAAAAGGCATTCCCTTTATTGATTTATAACCCTTCTAGTGAAGTGCGAAGCATTGCAGTACATTGGCTTTTGAGATGGGTCGTGGATGATTCAATTTTATTTTTTGAACTGAAAAGCAGGCAAATGGATTCAGGTTGAGATTTTTTTAAATAAAAACAAGTACACAATAAGAACATTAGAACATAATACAAAAAGAGTATCCCAAAGGTGCTTTTTGAGCCTGATGCACCATTGGACAGTGGCATGGCTGACCTCCTTCCTCAACTGAAGATTATCACATTATCCATGATTAATTTTTACTCCACTGATTTCAAACTATAACTTAAATCTCCAGTATAATCACTGATTGAGCATCAACAGGCCTCTGGGAAACAGAATGCTAAAAATTCACAAACCTCTGAAATTCATTTGGAGCTCAGTCCTAAATTTTTGTCATATTAATTCTGAAACTCCATACATCATTTCTAGACTCTGCAGGCAAGGAAAACAACTGCTTGGTATTAACCTGATCAAAATCTTGTATCTTTCATTGAAATTGCTTATTGTTCAAAACGACAGGGACCATAGGTCCACTTAACTTGATCTTCCTAAAATGGCCTTCTCATCCCAGAATCATACTGGTAAGATTCATTGTAGTATCTCCTAGCCAAGGAGGTACTTCAATAATTTTTTTGACTAGGAGATACCATGAAACTAAAACTGCACATAATACTCCAAATGAGGTCTTACCATGTTAACCTGATAATTACCAGTTTATTCCTATTCTGTCTATAAACCAAGCCCCTCTCCATGCACCCCTCAAGTTTTTAACTTGTGTGACAGCTTTTTATGTGACACCTGATCAAATGTTGTATTTATTTGCAGTTAGTAACTTCCTGGGATAACAAGATGGTTCTTTTTATCTGTTTAGATTCAGTAGCAAAAGGCTTTGCTTCTTGACTGGCTAGTAATTTGGGGATTTTTCTCTATTCTTTCTACAGAAAACTGGGTTTACAGTTGCCAGAAGTTGCAACAGTGGGCTCATTGGTGGCATCAAATGTCTGGTTATGATTCAGAATTGTTAAATCTGTTGTGAAGTGCAGAAGGCTGTCAAGTGCCCAATTGAAAGACAAGGACCTGTTTTCCAAGCTTCTGTAGACCATCAGGAACAATGAAGTGGGCTGAGGTCAGAGAGAGTGGAGCAAAGGATTAAAATTGCTAATGCCTGGAGTCTCAGTTCACTTCTAATAACTGCAATCACCCAACCAGTTTTTTTGGTTTCCTCAGTGTAGAGGGTATTGAAGGAAAGGAGGGTTTAGGGAGAAGATTCCCTATAATTTTCCCTGATTAGAAATATAGATTATTCTAATAAAGATATTGAGCCTAGAATCTTTTGGTTTTTCTGTCTATAGATACTACCTGACTGGCTGAGAGGACTTCTTAAAATTTTAAATATAGTTTTATTAAATTGGGATTTTTAAAAGCATTTTTAAGATTCTGAAATGATGAGATAAGATAGGAAAGCACCAGTCTGCCCAGTGACTGAAGGAAAGGAAGATATTAAGGATTCACAGCAGGTGGAGATTTTTTATAGATGAAGAAAAATCTGAGATTATTGAATGTGAGCAGAAATGGGGTGAGACCACTTGGCCCTTTGTGCCTGCTCATCCTCTGGTCACTTTAATAGGTACAAATTTGTTAACTTCCGTCTTGATTATACAGCAGCTGAGGCTGTACTGCCTCTTGGCTAGAAAATTTTTTAGATTCATTACTCTCTAGGGTGTGAATACATGAACAGAGAAGATGATTAGAAACCATATCCACCTTCAAGAAAAGATAGATTGATGAAGAGAAATAATCATGGAAATTAATGGTACAGAAAGGGATCCTTTTGGCCTGCCATATCCATGATAGTCAAGGCAAAAGAATAATGATTACACTTAATCCATATGGTTCTTGGACTACAGCCTATTAGATCCAGTCAGGGTTTGTGCCTCCACTGTTCTTTCTGGGAAAGAGTTCCAGGTAGCCACCACGCAATGGATGGGGGGAAAAGAACTTCTGCTTAACTTTTCCACTAATCATTTTACATCATTCGATTTATGCTGTGCTGGTTAATGATATCCTTGCTATGGGGGCTGACTTGCCATTGGGACTACTGCTTGTGAATAAATTCCACCAAAACAACAATGTTGATTTATTTGTACTTTGTCATTGAGAAATGTGATATCTTCCATTGAACGTGTATGGAATAAGCTAAAGATAGTTTTGTATCTGAAGCGTGCAAAATTTCTGATTTTGTTTTTTGTTTTAGGTGGGCCAACTTTTACAGCAGTTAGCAATGACGGGAAGCGAGGAAGCAGATCCACGACTGAAGAACAGCCTTTGCAAATTTGACAAAGTAAGCTATCAGAATGGTACTGAGATTTAATGGGTAAAATTTGAAAGACAGGAGTGATTTTTAACATATTGTAAAATTGTTGCAGGGAAGCTGAACTGAGTGGTTCAAGTTCTGATTTATTTACCCAAAATTGTTTAATTTTTCAGTCTTGTATATAAATTATTGCATACATTTAATCTAATAACTGAAAGAAAAAGGAATTGTGTATTTTGAATTCAGACGTTTTAAGTAATAGAGTATTAGTTCATTCATTGTGATCTCTGTGGTGACTGTTGGTGAGTGAGCTGGAAAGATGCTGAATCATTTCAGATTGTTATGTTTGGTGATAATCTACACCAATGAAATGTTTACTGGATTTGGGTGGAGACAGATTTGATAAGGGCAGGTGGGACATCTTTTCTCATAAATCTTAGAAGTATTTGATGTTTAAGCAAGCAACATGATTTTTGATGGGTGTTGAAAATTATATGCAAAGTAACGTAGCACCTTGTCTAAAGAGGAGACTGTGTGATGTGGAGTGGTTACTAAATGACTTAATGGCAGTGTTTTCCATAATTGTAGTTAGAACTAGTTGAAGATTTTTGATAAGTAATCAATAAGCAAGAAAAATCTTGAGAGAGCCAAGATAGGAAGCATTAGATCTAGGTGGCAATGAGGCAGGGAAGGCAAGACGATTGGAATTGAGGATACAAGATGAAGCTAGTTTAGAGATGGACTGCATTAGTCACCAAAGTTGGGAAAAAGTTTGCAATTTCAATTAGTTGTGCCAGAGCGAGTAAATTACCTTGCCATGCCATCCACCCACTGGGTCATGAACATTTTATTTAGTTGCCAATTTAACACTTATGCTTCTGATCACATTTACCAGATTTTGTTTGTATTATTATGGGGCAGTTCCTACTATTCTAAATGAGCATTGCAGATAAATAATTCAACTTCTTAGCAAATGTCTAGTCCTAATATATGCATAAAAGTCTTGGAGATCCCCTCATTTACTCAATTAGAATTTGTTGAGTGCAGATTTGGATATTGAAGACTGCATGGAATTCATTGCTTCCATCTTGGTGAGAAGATGCTACCAGCAATCCCAAAAAATAAAAATCTTCTATTAAGTTACCTGTGCGTGATGATATCCAATTCCGTAATTGATTGTGTTCCTTAGGCAAACTGTTCCTACTAATAATAATTACCACTGGTAAAGTTAAGGTGCAAATGACAGTCAGCAAATGTGCTTGTATTCTGAGACCCATCTCTTAACTCTGAATCTGTAAAAAATCTATTATAGTTCCAGCAATTTGTTTCTGTAATTTTTTTCCACTTTTCCTCTAGTCAGATAGTACTGTCAATGAATTAGAATACTATATTTTGGACAGTGATATTCTACTTCACTGGTCCAGGATTAAGTCCAGCCAAGACTGATCAGGTGAAAGGCTTTCTTGTATATGAAATTAATTTGTTAAATCTAATTTTAGTTCTTAATAGTTGTGAGTTTGGGGAACATTAATTCATTTATTTTGTTGGCACCTGCCCAGATGAATTGCAAGCAGTACATTCTCCAGAGAATGAGGCAAATCAAATCAAATTGAAAAAAGTTCTTGGAGCAGTACAGATAGAATCCTGGAAGCTAATTATGCATGAGGCTTTACCCAGGATATTGTTGATATATCAAATAAGGCACACTGAGAAATTGGCATCATGTAGTTGGGGTAGCCATCCTTCCCTGCCAAAGTAAAACTATGACCATATCTACCACACAATTAAAATTGCGTAAGCCAAAATGAAATTACTATTATTCTTTTGGATTAACAAAGTTGCTAGTTATGTCTCCTTGAGAAGGCAGAACCAGCTTTAGCCACAAGATTGTATCCGATTGAAACGTGGAACACGAGAACAAATTGTTAAACTTGTAAAGGACAGATGTCATTTTAATATTTTGTATCGTGAGATGGAAATACAGCACCACAACTTCCAGAGCTGTGCAAAGGATTTTCCCCAAAAGGACTGATCAAAGCAGAGGGAAAGAACTGCTTTACTGTTAAAGTGCTTAAAGTCAGTATTTTGTGGTTTCACTTGTTTAGTCAATTTTCCAAATCTTTTACTTGATAAAGGAAACTGTTCAAACAGTTTGTAGAATTGAATCCCACATAATACTCATTTAAGCTAGCTCTCAGCAGTCACTTAAAGGTAAGCACAAGAAGCTTTGAAAGGGAACTACAGAACAACCTTGTCCTATGTGACAGTCGTTAATGTTGGAAAATCTCAAATTCTAAGCAGCCACTAGACTATTAATGTTGCAGCATGGTATAAAACAGCAAAATGGCATTCACACAAATGTGCCGACAGTAAAACGTGCCGATTGTTCGTTGCTGGAGAATGTGATTTGCTTTAGATCTCCAAGAATATGAAGTATTCTGATTCATCTTTTGCAGAGTTGTGTTGCAGCTTTCTTGGATGTCATTATTGGAGGCCGTACTGTAGAAACCCCTCCCATGTCCTCAGTGAATTTACTGGAAGGGCTCAGCAGAACTGTAGTCTACATGACGCATAATCAACTTTTGAACTTGGTAAGCTCATGTCTTTTACTACTTTTGTATGTGGCCAGTATTGTGGGCAAGAGTTGTAATTCACCTTTAAGATGGGTGACACTATGTAACAATAGTTGACCTGTTGCAGAACAAAAGGGCATGTAGCTGAATCCATTTCTGGTGTGCACCTGTGTGGTTTACTGTGCTCACTAATACAAAACCTCTGTTACTCCCATTTGGCATTAATTAGAAAACTGCCCATTTATGGATGCAGATTTTTATTGCACTGGCAAAACCATAACACAGTACCTTTTTTATGGCTTTGTTCACCTGTGACCCACTGCTGCCCCATGTGGATTTGTATCCCCCAACATTTTGTTTTGTTAGTATGCAAGAATTTGAATGTAGGAAGGGGCAGATGTGGATTTAATCTGGCTTCCCAACATTCCCATGGTCTGCACAGATGACACGTTTTATTTAAACAGTCTAATAACGTGATGAAATTCAGAATTGTATTGGCAGGCAGCCATGGTTAACACTGCCTGCTGACATCACTGTGGAGCTGAGCTGAGCAGAGCAGTTAAATGAAGTTGTGATTGTCAGTCTCTGAAGGGTGACTTTAAATTCAGAACTGATCACATATGCCTGCAGACTTGCTGGTTGTGGAAGAAAGGAGGAAAAAAATACAAGGTTTGTTGAAGAAGTGTTGGAAGACGATAACGTTGGTTGTAAAAGTTGGCATGGATTAAGTGGACAATGCGAGCAAATGTATTTTGTATAATTCTGAAGTTTAAATGAGACTGCTAGCAGTTTCAAAGCATAAAGAAACAGCGATTGAGTCGACAGTAATTGTACAGATAAAATACTTAAAATATTTTCAGAAATTTGGAGCAATATCTGCTAATAATTCAGGTGTGACATTTTATTTGTACCTGCCTTTGTTTTATTTGATCACATTTGGAGTGATGCTTTGGAAAAGGTACACACCCTTCTGGAAGCTGGCATTGGAAGGCTTTGGTAATTGGATTGTTTATAAATTTATCCTGTTGACATACAAGATTGGCAGGAGTGGGAATAAGCTGTTGTGTGTTATCTTGAGTCAGAAGCCAAGAAACGTGTGGCATAAAAAACATCAAACAAAATAAGTACTCTGGTGGTGAAAAGCTAAGAAAAATATAATCTTGCTTGCAAACTTTTCTTCACAAAGTTTATAATGAAGTTTCTTTTAACTGGAGAATCCTAAAAGGGTTTGCTGTTGCATAAGTTTTCATTGATTAAAATTAAGCTGTGCATTTTTAATTTGTACATAGGTTACTTTTGCAAGGCATGTAATGCCAGGAGAATTGCTGAGAGAAGAGGACAGAATGGCTCTGGAGAATCTTATCATTAATGTTCCACATCACAGAACAGGGAAGAGCAATAGTCTTGAGCTGACTCCCTCCAGTACACCCCAGCTGTCTCCTGCGACTACTCCTGCCAATAAAAAAAATCGACTGCAAATAGGTAGGATGCACAACTGCTTTAGTTAATTCGGTAGAAGTAATTCGGGGTGCAGCAGTAATTTTTGGGGGAAAAAGCAATTTTAAATTAAGTGAATTAAATGTTCTGATTATTTACATTTTTACTGTAGTTGGATTCATTGTTTCTCTAGGATTTTATAGAGTATTTAATTTTTGTGAATCAAAGCTAAACTTGCAAGGAACTTAGTGTTCTTAAGTTTGTGAGACTAATGCATCTAATTGTTGAAGTGAAGTTCATGTGACAATTCAACTGTGTATTGCTAATGTGATTCCTTTTTCAGTCTCTGGAAATGGGCCTACAACTCTTGTACTTGAGGCTGTGTTATTTACCTACTTATACAAATAACTCCCACTTCTGATTACATCTTTGCAATTAAAATGAAACCCTTTGGCACAGAGTTCTCACAATCATTGTGCAACACTGTTCATTTTAGGTTGCTAGATCCTTGCTTTGTGTGACCAATATGTATGTAAACGACTTTGTTTTCATTCACTCTTCCTAATGCAGGTGATTTATCAATAAGGCTGGAGAGCAGTTTGACCTAGGCTAAGAACTATTTGTGGTGCTTCTACTGTAAGGAAATGCATTACTTTTACTTGATACATATTAGCTCAACAGTCCTAAGTTGTTTGAGGCAAGCAAATTTATGTACTTTGTTTCAATAAATTGAAAGAAATATTGCAGACAATGGTTAATTATCCTTAATACACAATTTATTCCAAACCCACCCCACCTCCCTCTCCAGGTAAGTTGTCTTGCCTTTCTAGGTTAAAGGAACTTTTTATTTTACAAGAGTTGTCATGAAAGCTATCCAGCACCTCGTCCAAGTGGTTATTATGCATCAGTTAAGGCGGTGAGTGTTCACCTTCCTTTAAGGTCTGCATAGCTGAGCCTGATTTTATTTCATCAAATAATCATTCTTCTGATCTATAGGACACTGACACAGATAACCATTTATTGCACCAGATTTGTTGCCTTGACTACTATTTTGGAGAGCAGTTGAAGTACCAATTGCACTTGCGCGCTGTTGGATTCACGTGTACACCGTACTAAGGATGGGAGGTTTACCTGGCAATAGAAATCCTGTAGATCAGGTTTTTAAATGCCAATACAATAACTTGAATATCATTGCTTCACTTTTTTTGTTGCTTTAATATAAAGCAATTAACTTCTTAAAGCAGGATTGTTATCTTTAATCTCGCAAACGGTTTGACTGAACTCTTGTTTGGTGGGCTTGTTATTCAGGACTTTGGATTGCTGGTTCAGTAACAGGCATATTAGAATGCTGTTTAATTTCCAGTGAGAGTTCGTGGCTAGTGATTGAGGGTGGCTACACAGCCTGACTGAGAAAATTAGTGTTATGCTGCTAATTAAGCTAAATCAGCACAGTTCAATAATCTATATTTTGTTTCATTGATGAATACGGTACATCAAATAGGAAATTAACATCTTTTATTGTTTTTAAAGTTCAATCTGTAAGTCTTGGGAATTGTATCAGCTGAAACAAAACTTAGAATTCATATTGGTATTGACTAATAATCTGTTTTGCCAAGTTTTCAATCACTTCCATTTCCGTGGAATATAACTTTGGACATTTCATCCAATTAAGACATAATACCTAGTTTTATTTTATTTGAATGAGAAACAAATCACATTCTTGTATGTGCTTTCTTCCAATCTTCAATACATGTATTCCATGGCACAAGTTCAAGCAATTTTTTTTAGCTCAATCACAGTTAAAATAACATGGATCCGAACAAAAATAGAAGTGTATTTGAAAATAAAATGTATTTGGTCCTTTTGACTTTTGTAAGAATTGTGTTAACTTATTGATGGCAATGTCCATTTGGAGTAAAATTCCTTACCTTATTGTGAATGCTAATTTGCTGCCCGATTCCATCATTTACAAATTGGAGCTTCGTAATCAGTATGCTTATCACTGGTGTGCAGACTTCTGTTTGTTAACTGCAGCATACTATTTTATTCACTTGAAATGAAACATATTTTCCTTTTGACTGGACAAAGAGCCATAACACTACTTTTCTACCTTTTTTGATGTGGTAAATCCCATGGTTTTTGTGGTCTGAGGTTGTCACTGGTTTGGTCTGTTGTTGTAGCTGAGCCTTGAAAGGTTGGGAAAAAACCTTCTGTATTGTAAATAATAAACTGTAATATAGTTGGTATTTATGTGTAAAATTAAAGTGTGGGCAAGGGGGAGAAACTTATTCTGATATTTAATGGGGTTATTAATCTGCATCTGGTTTCCGTTTCTTTAATGCTGCCCATACCCAGGACAACAATTAGCATCCATTACTGCCTGGGATACTTCAGCTACAAATCTGACTGCTCACATTCCTCTTGTAGCTCCTTTTGGTGGGTAACGTTTCCATAAATGTAATACTACATTTATGTTACCAAGTCTAGAATGGTTAAAACTTCACTGTTAGAATTGTTGAAATGAATGTTTGATGGTTCCTTTTTAATTGTGCCTGCTGCAGCACAGAAAATGTACTGCCACTTTTTGAATGCAGCAGAAGCAGAACTCAGTTTAAATTCTTGGGCACGAGCGATGGTCTGTTTCATCAATCGTAATCCAATTCAACAGTGAATTAGACTTAATATATTGGATGTTGATTCTTGACATAATCCAGTAAACTTTATTTTCAAACTTTGCCCAGCAATTCTTTCTTTTCAAGAAATTTTACACTTGATGCAGTCTGTGAAGTGACGTTCAATATTTCGTATGCAGCATTAAAATTAAAAGGTACTCCAAATGATGGTTATTGAACCATAATAGATTTAAATATTGTTTAATGCAATGTGCATCTCACACCAAAGAGCCTCAGTGAGACTGAAGTCCATGAGGTTTGGGGTGCAAGCAACCCAGGTGTCATACTTGGTACAAAGGGAGATCTCTGGTCAAGGTCATCCATCCCCGCCCTTGCTATTACTTCTTGGAAGCTCAGTTTGGAAGCATCGAAGGTTGAAATGAAGAAACTGGCTGAACATGATGCCATTCCATTCATGATAGCTCAAAGACAGTCTTGCGCATATGAAAACCTCCACCTTTTTCTTTGTTCATTTAAAAAAAAACAGGGTTTTTTAACTCAATTGTGTTGTGGAGGGAAATGCCACATAATAACGATCTCTAGTTTTAATCAGAAATTACCACTACATTGCTTTCACAGGTTATAGGTATTTACACAGTTAACGGATCTACACATTATTGAAATAACAAAAATTGTAAAGGAATATTTTAATTATTTTAAGAGGGGTGACCAAACAGATGGCTTTACCTGAGCACGTATCATGTATTTGCAGCACCGAAACCAACCACTTAGCTCAACGGCTTCTTTGTTTTTTTTTTCCCCTCCATAACTAACTCCATTGTCCTATAATTCTTTCGGGTTTTAAATGCATCTATTTACATTAAAATTAATAGTAGTGACTTCTGCATTCTATCAGGTTCTGGGTAAAGAGGTTTCTCTTGAATGTCCAGCTGAATTTAGAAGTGACCACCTTGTGTTCATGTTCCAGTTCTGGTATGGTAATGTTCTGATCTTTCCCGTTAAAGGAAAACATTTTCCTCAAATCCACCCCATCAAACCCTTTTACCATCTCAGACTTCATTCTATTTTTATGCTGCAGGTAATGAAGGAATTTATTGCTTGTTCTTAGCTGCCCTGTACCTAAAGCTGAGGAAGGTCTTTACCTTATTGCAGTCCTTGCAATGACTAGGCTCATGCCCAACAATTGTAGTATTATTTACTTGGACAAGGTCAATAACTATCTGCAATGGTATTGACCTAGTGGGTTTTCATGCTTGCTTTTCTTTGAGCACAAGATTGAGGTGTTTTTAGGAGGAATTTATTTCAATTAAATCTGTTTGCAACCCAGGAAATTGAAATAAAATTGAAAAACAAATTGATGTTTTGCAGCTGGAAGAAATAGAACCCGGACAAATGAAGCAAAGGAACACTTGGAACATGAAAATGCAATACAAGAGACCTTGCAGGAGGTGCAGCCTGAAGAAGTATTGGTCATTTCACTGGGCATTGCTTCACAGATGACACCAGGGATGATGTCTGAAAATGAGGTACAGTCTTAGGCTCTGCAGATCATAAGAATTTTGTGTTCCAAGAACTGTCTTACTTTTTACAGATGAAATTAGTGGGTCATGGGCAAATATTGTGAAACAACCAGTAAACTATTTTCCATAATTTTAAAAAAAAGAACATTAACGATTGAAGAATCTACCCACCACCCCAATCGCTCATCAGAACATGTTTTCCAAATCTCTCTTTGGAGTCATTTCTAATCTTGTATCATGGCTCATCTCAGTATTTTGGAATTTTTTCTTTGTTAGTGCCTCAAAATTGCTGATTTTTACAGAAAATATTTCTATGGCTAGCAATATTAGAACAAAAAGAACAGGATCAGGAGAAGGCCAGCTGACCACTTGAGCTTGCGCCTCAATTCAAAAGAAATTTCCCTTTTGTAAAACCACTCTTGATGTTGTTTTCCAAATACTCCATTGGTATCTTCTTAATGATGGATTGCAGCATTTTCCCAAAGACCCATATTCGGCCAACTGGCCTCTGATTACCTATTTTGAATCTCTCCTTTCTTGAATGTTTGCCACATTTTCCAATCCTCTAAAACCTCAAGAATTGAGGGAATTTTGGTAAATATTTGCAGCCACTTCCTTTAAGCCCCTAGGATGCATGCTATCACCTGTCAGACTTGTTAACCTTTCGATCCATTAGTTTGCTCAATATTTGATCTCCAAGTGGTAGAGATTTATTTTTAAAAGCCTCCCTCTCTATTGATCCTTGATTATTTAGGATTCAGATATATTTGCTGTCTTCAACCTTGAGGACTGACCTAAAGTAATTGGTGAGGATCTCTGCCATTTATCTATTTCCTTTTATTACTTCTGCAGTTCGTTCCTACAGGGGACCAACTTTTACTTTTGCTTATATATACATGTAGAAGCTCTGTCTGTTTTTACATTATTTGTTGGTTTATTGTTCTTTATTTCCCTCTAAAAAATTTTTTTAACCATCCTTTGCTGACTTCTTAAAAATCTCCCAAACCTTGGCCTATAATTAATCTTTCCAAAATTGTGCTCCTTTTTCAATTTGATTCTGTCCATGTTAATCATTTTGTCTGTTCATATAAATTTTCTTCACCAAAATATCACCACTAAAAATTATAAGATGATTGAAGCAATCTTCAATGGTAAATTTCAACCAAATTGGATAGCACTTTCAAATTATCTTCTCCTTATAACAGGGAAACTTTATCCACGTGTTTACCATATGGATTAGCCTATGGAAGTTGGATTCAGAATGGAATGTTCTGTGAAATAGTTCAAAGGCTTCTGAGATTTAAAGAAATTTTGAATTAGAAATTCTGAGGAGGTTTGGCATCAGACTCTTGGCATAACAAATGAATGCAAGCTTTATTACTAGTGAAGTTACTATGAAAACCAGATGTATTTTGGCATTAGAATTGCTAATTCATTTAGTTCAATTGACATTGTGATGCACTCCAGATTATTAAGCAATTGCACGTAGGTAAGTTATTACCTTCTGAGAACTGAAAAGATGAAGGTGCATCATCTAACCTTTGAGACCGTAGTTACTATTATTTGGGACATGATGTGAAGCTACTGAAATATCCAGTCATACATGAGTGCAATAGACCAGTGTTCTATGTAATACCCATGGTATCACATTTGAAGTTTAAAGAAAAATATAATCCGAGACCTTAAGTGCTACTTTTTTTCCCTTTATAATGAATTATCACCATCAGTGCTAATCTCTGGTAGATGAAATTGCAAAGGAGTACCAGAATTGTTTATTTAAGCAGTTCGCCCAGTGAGTAATTTCCATTGGGTGCTGGTTCCTTGTCTAACTTGTCAGTGGATGCAGATTCTGAGTAGGTGACAGATTTCTACACTCAGTATAAGTGGTGTTGTTAATATAACCACTACTAAAGTTTGCTGATTTTAAAAGAAATTATGCATGTCCCAAAACTTTACATGCAATTAGTCATGCAGCCAGAATTATTTTGTTTGTTAATCTTGAACTTGACAAGATTTAATTGTAAAAAGTCCCTTTTTGGAGGCCGTCCCCACTCCACCTCCCACCACTTTGTTTTTACAGAACACATTTTAAAAAAAACAAGAAGCACAACTACTTCACTGAATCCATAAACTACAGATCTGTAATACTCTGTGCTCTTTTGGCAAGAGGCACAAAAACTTTTTTGTTCATTTGAGGGTGGGATGGTTGTTTGGTATCTTGTTGCATCATTGGAAAACAATTTGTTAGAACAATTTGAATTTTTGCTGATATTTCTTGATCATTAATTTTAATAGGTCATATGATGCAAATTAATTTCCAAAAGAGTATGAAAACTAATTGTTTGTGTATTTCCTGTGAGATTACTACTACAGCGACTTTCTTTAACAGTTACTTGTATAATGTCTTTCACCCAGAACTGTAGTGCTGTGTTCTCATGCCCTACAAATGCTGTCATTGTAGTCGAGAATTCAGCAGTTTAGTCTTTCACTATAGAACCAAAGCATGCTTCTTGGTTCATCAAATGAAGAAATGAAGAAAAAACTAGTGACAAATGCTCATTGATTAATGCAGAAGAAATTAACAGGTGAGCTGAAGCAAGAGATTTGCACCATCTGGTGGCCATTTTATCAACCTGCCTTTTTACCTACTGCAACTGAATTTGGATTGTGGTGAAGAAGGAATTTGAGAGTTGCTGGAGAGTTTTTTTTAAAAGGAATTGGACTGAAAAACTCTAGACTATTTTTGTGGTTTAAATTGTTTTAGCAGCAAGTGCTACTGTTTATTTCCTAATCGTAGGTAAAATGGCTAATAGTATAACGGTAACTGCATCAAACAGGTAAAATATTTGTGTGCTAAAAATATGTAAAGATTTGGCATTTAGTTTTCAGCTGGCAGTCCAGTCATGTCCACAAATTTATTATGGACACAAAGATTTAAACTTGAGTCTTTCACATCTGTGGACCATCCTGTTGCATTTCCTATCCAATGAAATACATGTATTCGCAGTCTATATCAATGATTTGCCCAAGTGGACCCAATGTAATATCTTTAAGTTTACTGATGACGTGAAACCAAGTGAGAGAGTGTGAATTGTAATGGAGATGCAATGAAGCTTTAAGGGCATATAGACTGGCTGAACAAGTGGGCAACAACATTGCAGGTGAAGTACAATGTGGAAAAGGTGTGTGGTTATCCACTATGGTAGGGAAAAATAGAGATGCTGAGTATTTTAAATAGTGAGAGATTGGGAAATGTTGAAGTTCATTGAGACCTGATTTTCCTTGTACACAAGTTAATGAAAGCCAACACGCAGGTTGTTAGGAGGCAAGTAGTATATTGTCTTTTATTTGCAAGGCGATTAGGTTATAAGGATCTCTTACTAAAATTATAAAGGGCCTTGGTGAGACCACACCTGGACTAGGCAGAATTTTGGTACGTACCAAAAAAAGATGTATTTGCTGAAGAGAGAATGCACTAAGGATTGACCAAAGGCTTATTATTTCAGATGAAGACCTTTTATTTTCTTCATTGAGATGTACGAGATTGAAGAGGGCTTGATGTTTCCCCTGGCTGTGGACTTGAGAACTAGGGGTTAGGAACTCAAAATATGGGGAAGCCATTTAGGATTGGAATGAGGAAATCGTCTTTGCTCTGGGAGTGGTGAATCTTTGGAATTCTTTACCCCCAGAGAACTGAAGAGGCTCTGTCATTGATTAGATTCAAAACAAATTGATCTAATTCTGGGTATAAAAGGAATTGAGGGATATGGGGATAGGTCAGGAAAATGATGTTTTTAGTTTGAAGATCAGCCACGAATTTGTATGTCGAAGCAGGCTGGGGGAATGTGGGGATTGAATGGCATCTACCTACTCCTCATTCTGCTGTTCCTCTGCACAGATAAAGGGTCTCAGTGCAAAACATTGAAGGTCCATTTCTCTTAGATGCTGCCTTCTTCCAGCACTGAACTCTTCCAGCAGCTCATTCTTATTTTGTTCAAGATTGCAGTATCTGCATTCTCTTACGTCTGCAAGTTAAATACTATGTGGCCCTTGGATGTTTGAGCGATTTTAATGAGAGTTAAAATCTTACCCTTGTGATACTGAAGGCACCCTTTTGGCACTTGAAGTCTTGGCAGTTCTTTACTAGGAAGGGCAAAATTTTACATCTTGCTGTTCAGGGCTTTTCATCAAGGTAGAGAATTAAATTTATTGTATTGCTCCAGCAATGTGTTACAACCTTAAACCCTGTGAATCTATTAATAAGCTATTAAACTTGTATCAACCAATTATGACATGGGTTGGAATGATGAATTGGTGCAGTGGTTTGCATATTTTTGTGGCAACAACCTATTGTTCTGAACTGGGTGGTGAATAATGCAGTTGAATTCATGGAGGGCTTGAGCTGAAGTTTTCAGTCTATTGACCACTGCTACAATTTGGTTCCAGTCTTGGCGATAAAGTACCAAAGAGCAGAACTCCATGCACTTGCCCATCTGTTTCATCTGGTTAAGGAGCACTGTTGAACCAGCAGTGTAATCCCAATCCAGAAACTTCGTTGCATACTGCAGCAAAATAAATGGATTTACATCTGATAAATTATGTGCTTAGTACAATTATTAAAGTCATAAACAGAAGTATAAAGAGAATTTGAAATTATGTACTGTGCTTAAAAATAATTATGGTAATTTAAACAACATAGGAAATGTAGATTTTATGCTGACATATTTGATTTGTTTGATTAAATGCCATTTGGATTAGCATAGACTTTTACCAATATAGATTAGTCCTTCCAAGTTGTAGGCTGTTTAAATGTATTTTGACTACTTTCTCTATTTTGATCAGGTGTTGAGCATGCAGCTCGCTGAGAGTGGGCAGGGCGAAGTACCTGTAGAGGATGGAAAACTCCATGGCAAACCAGATAAAACCTTGCGCTTTTCTCTATGCAGTGATAATATGGAGGGAATATCAGAAGGTGAAGCTTTTCCTATGGACGAGCATTAAGTTTCATGTAGTCCTTGCCCCAGTCTTCATGACTTGATTTCATTCCCAGTGCCTTCATGCTTTGCACTTAAATTCTCGGCTTTTGTCTTTAAATCTTGTGCAGTTTCACTTCAGCCCATCACGGCAACCTCCTCCAATCTAAAAATCAACCTAAAGTATCAATGTTGCACCAACTCAAAGGAACGAGTGTTCCTCTTCTTG
>JARFYF010000056.1:5877643-5889596 GCA_030265395.1 Rhina ancylostomus
GTGGAAAGTGCTTCTTCACAAGAGAAGCGTACTACGTTTCAGAAGAAAATCAGGTTACCTGAGACCAATAATTTGCACCATACAATGCCACATGGATTATGAAGACCTATTGTTAAAACTAAAGACTTGAATTTGAGGATGTAAACATTTCAAATAATACCTTGCAGTGTTTAATATCATGTCCTTCAATCATTTTGCCTGTCAAATATCTTTCAAGATCCCCATTATCTCTCTCTTGCACAGGGAGAGGATAGAAAAGACAGTGATGACGAGAAGTCAGATCGTAGCAAATCCTGGTGGAAGAAGCGATTTGTGTCTGCCATTCCTAAAGGTCAGTCTTGGGATTATGATTTGTAACACAGAACATGAAATGATTGATCAAATGGTTTTATAATCTAACTGGATCAGAGATCTTTTACTTTTGAATTCATCAGTACCTTGAAACAAGGTTATCTTTTCCTAGCTTAACTATATCTGTGTAACTTTCTCGTGCATTTGCCTGTGGCAGCTCAGTGCATTTTGATTTGATTCACTCTTACCTGTGAAAATGAAAAGGCTGCTTGTTTGCATTCCTTGTTTTTACTGCTTGTCGACTACTTTAGCATGTTAGAAGTCAACAGTCTAGGAATTTCTCAAGAATCTTAGAACTGATTTTATTTCTGGTCAATTTCCTTATCTCTTCCCTAAATTCAGTACTTCCCCTAATCCCACTTTACTCATGGGGTTCATATACAAAAAAACACTTAATGTCTTGCAGCTTTGCTTATGTTAAAAAGAATAGTTATCCTTGGTGTTAGTTACAAATATTTGCCATTGGAAATTTATTTTGAATCAACAAAATTATGCTGACAGATCACCACTGTGAAATAGATTTTACTAAAATAACTGTAGTGACATCTATATCCAGTTGATTTTTCCTCTAGTTTTAGGTAGGGGTGCAGCTGAATATTTTCATTGTAACTGGTATAATAGAATGGAAAGATGTTATCTGATATTAAAACCTTCATTGTTGTCAGGTACACTTCCACGAGGTTTTGGTTAACACCATGAATTTCTTCATCCTGTGTGTGAAGAAGTTGCTTTGTTTTTGTAATGTGGTATATTTTCTCTTTAGCTCCCATTTCCTTCAGGAAGAAAGATAAACAAGAAAAAGACAGAGAAGATGGTGCACAGGAAAGGTTTCAGGCCATGCAAGGTTGGCTGATCCTACCTTACATAAAGAATGGTGAATGAGGACTACAAAAATGAATAACACCTGCATGAAACAGGAATAGCTTAAATTAAAATAAAACAACAAATTATCAGAGTATTATAATTTTTTAGATGATAAATATTCAAATGCATGGAAATCACACTAACAATGTAATACAAGTATGTGGCCTGTATCTATGATTCCAAAGTGCCTTTGCACTGTAGTTGCTAAACTTAATCTAACATATACCTGTAATTTGGAAGGTTAATTCTAATAGGATCACCACAATGATCACAACTGTGCAGTTGGTCATTAGCCAGTGTACCCAAGGATCCAATTACAAGACAAGTTGTAGATGTCTTGCCTGTGTCTCTGCTCTTTCAGTGATTCTTGGTGCTTTTTCTAACCTGCTATTCTTCTCTCTCTGTCACTTTCCTAACCTTTTCCAGTCCTCTGCAGCACTATTGATTAATTTCATTTTAGGTGAAGCTTCACTTGGTGCAATCAATTTGTTGCTTTGCTCACCCTTTGTTACTAGTGCATCACATATCTTTTTTAATCTCATCTTTTTGTTATAATTTAAACTGGATGTTACTTGCTCTCTAAAGTTTAAGAGTAAGTCCATGAATAATAGGATTTCTCTCCTTTTTGTATTTAAAAGGGAGAATTAGGGCAGACTCTGAAGTAGATATCCGATTCATACTTAAATCGTCAACAGGGAGAAGTTGGAATGCTCGGTCACAAAAATATCTAACAACCTTTTCAGTCCATTTTAATGGAGCAAAAGACTGAATTTTCACTTGAAAATTTCTACCTCACAGTTGCACTATAGTATGATCTTGCTCATTGGAGGAGCACTCAGATTTGAATAATCAGATTCTTTGGGCACTGATCTAATTCCTTTGTGTTAAATGATGTATCATCATTGGAGAATTAAATAATTGTACAGGTGTATGTACTGGGACATTTAATCAATTAACCAATTGATTCAGAAAATTGGTGTAAGGATAAAAGTCTTTGAAATATGTCCCATTGGCAAGATTCCCTGTCGATTCACTTGTTGAATTGATCTTACACATTGTATGTGCTAGTTTGTATGGTTTAATGCTAATGTCCTATCCCTGGATTAAACTAATCTTGACTGGATGATGCAGGGAATGTCCACAAGCCAGGGAAGCAGAGGGGCTCACATTGGCTATGGTTTGTGCTCATGAATGTTCTCTTCCATTTCTGGAAATGACAAGTGAGTAAAGAGGCAAACCTCAGAGTAGCTCATAGTAAACATGTCTGGTAATATTGGGTCGAGCTTCAGTTAAGTTGCCTCGAGTCAAATAATCTGCTGCTTTCATGAGGAAAGAAATGTAATTGTATAAAATAGTTATAGTCATGTTCTCCAGTTTACAATTTCTAATATTCTGAATACAAGATCATATAAATGTAATTAGCTCAGATAGCATAAATCCTCTCACTGGTGGTCAATTAGCTACAAAGCTTTACTGTGTATGGCTTCACCAGAAATTGGGTAATTCTTTTGAACTGAATATTTTCCAAAATATACTGCTGTTTTAGTGTGCTTTTATGTAGCATCTTTTTCCTCTAGGGGCGTGCACACACGCACCAGATTTGTGTTATTGGCAAGGCCATTGTTTATTGCTCATCCATCCCTGGTTGAGCTCATTAGGGTAATAGTGAGCTGCTGTCTTGAACTGCTACAGCCCATGTGATGAAGTTGCTTTCAGGGTGTTGGATGAAACATTTCAAGTTGCTGATCTGCAGTGATGGAGGAATGTGAAAATGGGGATGAAGTGCAAATTGATGGTGGTTCCATGTAATCGCTGCCCTGGTTGTTCTCAGGGATGAGAAATTTCCAGCTTTTGGCAGAGTTCCCAGTTGTTAAATTTTGACCTTGCAAATGGCTTCCTGAATTCTTGTTGTGCACTATGGCAGACCATGTGGTCCACAGGCCACAAGTGGCCCGGGGAGTGAATCTGTCCTGCCCACAAGCACTTGCTATCCTTGATGTCCCACAAGACCCACCCTTCTGCCTCATCATGGCTGTTCTGGCAATAGGCTTGCTAGCAATTCCCAGGTACCCCAGGACAGCCCAACTCCTGAAAATTCATCTGACAGAAGTGGGTGGCGACTGAGAAGAGTGCAATGGCTGCAGCCTGTATGCATGTAAGACAAGTGATACATTTTGAAAATAAATCTGACCAGAGTTTGATGTCTGTTGATGTCCCAAAAAATCTAAACTTGGGATTAAATCGTGCATATTCTGTTTGGGTTCTGCTAATTCATGGACTGAGCAAGTTAAATAATGAGATTTTCTGTTGAGGCAAAAGGTCCTTGACATTTAAATTTAAATTTAAAAAATGACAGGTTTTAAGTACATGGCAAATAACTCCTATTTCAAAAGGAGGGAAATATACCTTTTGAATAACAACTAAGACCAGTATCAGCACAATTAATTGACCCATTAACAAGACCATGATTCTAAGCTGACTGGAAGAAGCCAAATTTTATTTTCATTCAGTGGATTCTGGAATTAGTATCAATGAGAGGTTGCACTCTAATTTTATTATTGTGGGTCAATTGGTATTTGGTAACCAGAGTTTTTGAGGGGAGGGGAAGTTAGTCCTTTTTAAATCTTAGAAGTTGATGGCGTCTGGCGTTTGTTCTCACCTGCATACAGATTGATGTGGAAAACAAGGATGAAAATGGAAATTCAGGAACAGAGGGACTGGCATGAACACAAGAAAATAGGAGCTGGGGTTGGCCTCCTGGCCGCTTAAGCCTAACCTGCTATTCAATATGGTCATGGCTGATCTGTCCCAGGTCTCCAATTAACTTCTGTACCAGTTCCCCATAGCCTTCGTTCCCTGATTTTTTTTTTCCCCCAAAAATTTATCTACTCGTTAAATCCCTCCAGTGATCTAGCCTCCATGATCCTGTGGTGGACAGTTCCAGAGGTTCACCACCCTCAGTGAGAAGAAACTCTACACACCCCAGTTTTACATGATGGTCCCCTTGTAACCATGACCCCTGGTTCGAGACTCCCCCACTATCTCGATGTCTATGCTGTCATGCTTTCTTAGGATCTCGTATATTTCAATAAGATCACTTCTTGTTCTTTTAAAGTTCAAAGAATACAGGTTTAACATTTTTAGGGTTCATGATAGAACAACTGTCTCACCCCAGGAATTGGCCTAGCAACTCTGTGGACTGCCTCTAATGCAAGTATTTCTTAAATAAGGCAGCCAAAACCATGTACACTACTCCAGCTCACCAACACTCCTAGCAGTAAAGGCCAATGTGACATTTGCCATCTTAATTACATACTGCAAATGTATGCTAACTTTTAGTTTCATGTATGAACATCTACATCCCTCTGTACTCCTCTCATTTGCAGTCTCTCCACTTAGATAGTAGTCTGCCTTTTGGTTCCTCCGACAAAGTGCATGACCTCACACTTCCCCAGATTAACTTTCATTTGCCAAGTTGTTGTCCATTCGCTCAACTTAACTATATTCTGTTGCAGAATCCACATTTCCATGTCGCAGTATGCCCTTCCACCCTGCTTCGTGTCATCAGCAAACATGAATACCTTGCACTCTGCTGCCTTCTCCATGTTATTAATACAGATGATAGATAATTGAAAGCCAAGGATTGATCCAGCACTCCAGTAGTTATATCTTTCCAATCTGAAAATAACCCATTGATTCTTACTGTCATCTATGTGATAACCAATCCACATTAATGCCTTTCCTTCCATATTACATGCTCTTGTACAGTAGCCTTTGTGTACACAAAAGGTCATCTCGAAATCCCAATACACTACACTATAGATTCCCTTCAGTCGACTACTTGTTATATCTTTAAACTCCAGTAACTTTGTCAAAAGTGATTTCCCTTAGATAAATTTATATATTACAAAAAAATGTTGACTTGGTTTGATTGCATGAAGTTTTTCTAAGTGATTAGCTACTACTTTCTTGATTATATGCTCCATCACCTTCCCTACAACAGATGGTAAGCTCATTGGCCTATCAAGCCCTGCCTTTTGTCTCCCTCTCTCCTTGAACAAAGGTGTCTCATCTGCAGTTTTCTAACTCGCTGGTACCTTGTTGGAACTCCAAGTTTTGAGAGCCCAGCTCCTATTTTCTTTTCCTTGGATGCTGTCCATTGGGTCTGGGTGACTTGTCTGCCTTCAGTCCCAAAAGTTTTTCTGATACTTTCTCTCTTGTGATGGGGATTGTTATAATTTCTTCTGACCTTCTTGAGATATTTGCAGTGTCCTCTACCATGATGCCAAGTATTTGTGTAAATTATTCGCTGTTTCTTGTTACTAATTTTCAAGTCTTACTATCCAGGGGTCCCACACTTAGCTGTCTTAGATTTTTTTTACAAGGGTGGAACATCTTTTAATTTTTGACCTGACACTTCATTGAAGAATCTGAACTGGTGGCAATAAATACTTGGCCTTTTTTAATTAGCAAAGGTTGCACAGGAGAATTAATTGTAGTTATTCCACTTTGTAAGCAGACAGTCACAGAATTTAAAGTTTAAATGAGAGGGATGTCTGGTGCATTTCTAACAATGAAAATTAAACTAATAGCATGGAAATATAGTTTAAAAAAAAGATAAGGCAAAATTGGGATTTAGAATATGGTGGAAATGATTTGAAACATAGCCACACTCAAAATTATTGTAAATTTATGATATTAATTTTTCTTTCAGTAGTGGGGATGTATTTTTTGTTTTCAACCAGGATGTACCTGCAAATTTGACTCCAGTAAGGAGTACAATTGCATTGGTTTTCTTGCACCATGTCAATCATTCACGTGAGCCGAAAGCTGTAGTCATGACCAGCAATTGTATTTTCAGTAGAGGAAACAGAGTTTGCAGTTTTCACCATATGTGTAGTGACATTGAATTAAATGGGTTTCAGAGAAATGATAACCACAGTGGCCAAGAATAGAAAAGTTGGAAAGGTATTCAGTCTCTGTCACAAGCTGTAGCTGATGAAGTAAATGGTAAATGATGACGGTAGCCTCTGAATCTTAATTCTTGTGGCAGGATGCATTGAGGACGATGCAGTAGCTTGAGTGCAATGAGGCTTCAGCCCTCTCCTATGGCTCTCAAGGAGTTCACTGGTGTTTCCCTTCAACATTTTCCAGAACTCATTGGCCTCATGTTCTGCATCAGAACAAGTGTTATTTCACTTGTCCTTGTGTCAGACTGAAACCATAGACCTGCACCACCTTACCCGAGTTGTGAGGAAATTGGTTAAAAGTGCAGTAGAAGGAAAGTATCAGCTTGAAGTGGTTTCGGTCTGTTCTCAAGCAATTTATTAACTGACTTTAAGGAGTTTGCATTTAATGGACGAGGGCAAGAAATTAAACATCATGTACCTTGATTTCAGGAAGACATTGGATACTGATCCATATGATCAAATACTGGACAAGCTTCAATATATATGAAGGTCATTGTTTCAGAAGATGGTTTCTGGCCAAAGAACAGAAGATAATGGAGTGTTGTGAATGCTAAAAAATAATAATTTCATTCTGCAGTTCATTTACGCAAGTGTGAGCGAATGACCTGTTGTGACCATCAGTGACGATTGACCTAAAAGGAGCGTGAAATATGTTGTAAAACTTTGTAATGCGAGTGTAAGGTGAATTGGAAAATGAAAGATACTTATCTCAAAAATAAATGGACCTTCGAGTGAGGGGTATTAGGGCAGCTAACAATATTTTGATGTAGAGTTGGAGTTTCTTATTTTTACGTAGAGGAAATTCTAAAAAATGCTCTAAATGTATTTATTGGAAAATATGTAATAAGGGAATGTGAGGAGAGCTGTTTCCCTAGTTATCTCATGAAGGTTATAATGGATTTAAAAATATTTTGGCCTAATTGCACTGATATGCAGCACTTTGCAGTGATTTTCTCTGTTAAAATTCTGCATCTGTCCAATATTGCTGTTTTGCTGACCAAATATAGTGCACTCATTAGTACTTAATGACTAGTTGATTCATGGGTTGATGAATGAATGATTCAAGTCAAATATAAGAGTTGAAATGGAAACCAATCATTTAGATTTTTTGATGTATTTCTTAATACAACAACAAACTTTTCTTTATATGTTTGAAGGGAAGACAATTTTTTGGAAATCTAATTTTAATTGCATGTCAGACATTGTCTTTTAAGCTCATTCCCTACCAGGTGTTATTTGCACCTGGAGTCATCCTATTACACAATCATGAATTAGGCACAGGTGTAGTGAATTTCTGTGCATCTCAATCACTTGTTTCTCCCTGTTCTTTACCCACGCTCTTCTCAAGACGAGTGAAATGAAGCAACCTCCTGCTTCAGACTGTGGCTAACTGGGACCTAGAAATTAGTTTCTTAGTCATTCTGGGTAGCACTGAAACACTTGTGTTTGATAAAATGATTGATTTGGGCTTTATTTTCACCAAAAGATTCGAATTAGAAGTTTTCAAAATCTTGCACTGAAAATTGACATGCCTGAAACTGTGTTTTACCACATTTTTACTTCCAGTCTTCTATTTCCTCTTCTTCCCTCAGTCTTTCTGTGCACACTATTCTATATTGCTTTAATGTGATTGGTCTGTATTTAGTTGTTCTGCAAAGGACACTCAAGATCCCCAATGTCCTGATTTACCCTGAACAGACTTGGAGGTGGTTAGGTATACGTCTTCTGTACAGCGGAAGTCTGGTGACAGGATCTTTTTAATGTGGCTTGTAGAAGGTTATGTGGGGTTAAGTGAGTAAAATGTTTTAACAACAAAGTGGAAAGCATTACAGAAAGGGAATGACAAAGGAAACACTGAAGATTTTTCAAAAAAAGGGAAAGTTATTGACTTTGTTGTAAGCTTGCAGTTTTTCAACAAGATAGAGAAACTTTTTCATGGAACCTCAGTCAACCTCCATAAATGATCCCCTGGGTAGATGATTGTGATTCATGAGAATGAAACAGGATTCACTGATTTGTCAGCTTAAAGCTCTGGAGTCATTCGTGTGGTATTCCAGCTGCTGGACCAGAAAACTTGCCAAAAATAATTCCACCCCCCTTGTCACCTGCAGTGGTCACACTGAGGCCAGTGCTGTCATATTGACAGTGACAGCCATAGAAGTCGTGCTGTGGGTCTGTATACTTGAAAATAACCAGGCCTACTTGTTTAGCTGTGTTGTACTGATCTAATGAAGTCAGCTTGTTCTGTACCAGCTGATTGCATTCACATACACCCACCCTTCCTGTTGCATCCGGAAACATGGAGCCACTAAACCAGCTGTTCTGCTGCCAGCTGATCTTGCCAATAAGCTGGAACAACAGAGCTGAGTAGTGGAGTAAAGATGTTGTTAGTTGGACTCCTGGTGGCATCTCATTACCACAAAATCACCGTGGATGATCGCCCACATAATTGAAATGGTATGTAAAAGGATTAGAGACTTGGAAGTCTGAACATAAGGATCACTGTTTTTATGTGCATCTGAAATTTTAAGGAAATGACAAATAACTCAATTTTGTGATTTCCTCCCTCCCCCATCAAAAAAAAGGCTTAAAATGCTTTCAGAGCACGTAGAAATTCCTGTAAAACAGAAACCCATTTACTATATAGCAGTTACATTTGCTGCTTGATGCTGGTTAATTTTTGTGTGGTACCTAAGAGCATTGACGTAAGAATAACCACAAGTGTGAATTTTATGAATACTAAAATATAATTAAGGTCTTTAATAAAATCATGCTATCTGTATATTGAAATCTCATTCTATCAATGGTGAAAGAATTTTGGAAGATCAATGTTAGTGTGGCTTAACAGGAAAAATACTCATTTAAAGTATAAATTTGTTTTAAGTTAAAAGATATTAAATTAGTTGAATTTAATTTTCTTGTCTGAAAAGTTAAATGAAATTGATTATTGTAGGGGTGAAGAATTGGACTTAATATTCTCATTTGTAGTGTAAGGTTTTGAAAGTTAAAGATCATAAAGGATATCCTGGACAAAATATGCTATTAAGTAAGTTATTGCTTTAGAAATAATATGGTAGAATGCATCACTTTGAGTTGAAGGAAAATTATTATTGTACTTTTATTAAAAACTTTTCAGGATTTGGGTATTTAAAATTAATGCTTCATTTTATTGCATATTGCTTGGCTCTTGAGGGTTCTCTAACAAATTAAGATAGAACAGTCCATAAAGGCATCTTTCCAGCGATCAGTTTTTACAAACCAAATGAATACAGTGGGACTGAAGGGAGAGAACTAATTGATCAGCAGATGACTGAAGGCTGAATATCTGTCCACAGAATTCGAGCCTGTTTTTGGTTCTGGCTTAGGAAAGTAGACAAGTGACTGAGGTAGTACACAAGGTGCTCTCTGAATTTATAAGATTGAGGAGTCAATTAATTGAGATAACTAAAGTTTGGATTAGGGAAGATATTTTTTAAAGTAAAGTTATAGCTATGGTTATCACCCATTTTGCATGCAAATGCCCCAAGCTGCTTCATGGGTGTTAACAAGCAAAACTTTACATGGAATAGTTAAGAACAGTGCAGATGATCAAAAATTGGTCATGCAGATCAGTTATTTCCTCTGGCTCAAAAATCCAGAACAAAGGTACACAGACTTCAATATGTGAACATTCATCTCAAGGAATTGTTGTTGAATACAATTAGTCCAGAGAACATCTATTCAAAACCTGCCTTGGTTACTTGGAAACTTTGAATTGGGTATTTTTGTTTAAATTGCAGGAAGCAAAGGCTGGTATCAGTAAAATGACCTTGGGAACTGTGTTGTCTATAAAACTCATTCAGGTTTGATAAGGAAAGAGAACTCCCTTTCTTCCCTTGACTTATGACTCAATTTCCACACCACCATTTTTTGCTCTTAATTGCCATTTCAAATCATCTGGCAATCTATTTGGTTTTATCTGCTGCCACAAGCACTTCAGGAAGATGATCATTTGCTGCCATCTTGGACCTCTGTATTCAGACACTAACTGTCAGCTGTATCATTCGAAAAACAAATATTAAAGTTCTGCCACTGAGCTGTGAAATTGGGGAACACTTCCCACACATGATTATGGAAACACTGAATACTCTTCCATAAGTGCTGGATAAATTTGATATGTACTTGGGTGCCATCAATAGATTCTTGTTATGGATAATAAATAAGTGGGTGAATGGGGTGGGCAGTGGCAGAGGAGGTGGTTGCGGTGCAAGTTGAAAATCGAATCGTATTGCTAGCTTTTCCTTAGTATATCTTAAGTTGTGCCTCCATGTGTCTGCAGAGTGGGAAATTTTACACTAACTGAGAGGCAACCAGTCACAAGCATTTTTCAAGATTCACTATGTCATGAGCATTTTTAAATCCTGTCTTAAAACAACAAATTTTCATTCACTAAGAAGCATTCCAAGTTTGTGCATAGTCAGTGAAATCCTTGGCAGAAAAAGTATTCTGAGGACTTTTAATGAGTTTATTGATTTTCCCCAGAATTCCACTACTAACTTCATTTCTCGACAAAAATAATCACACATCTCACCCATTTCATTTTCCAGTATCTGTAAAAAAAAATCTCCATCTTGTACAGGTTTTTCCTTCATGGACATTTGCTTGCTTTCTGCTCTGTTCCTGGTGCTTTGGTGTTTGAGCTATGCTTTGAGTCAGTGAAGCTGTTTCTCTGTGTCTAATGTTTTTTGCTGGTCACATTTGTGCACGTGTAGTTGGCATGTTTTCTCAATTTCTCTGCATGCAGCATTGTTTTCCAGCTTTGCCCGGGGGTCACCTGTGAGCAAAGTCACAGGTGATCATTTGGTATGTTCACTTTTTTAAAGATTGTGAACAATCTCAAGAGTTAATGCATTAAATCTAACTATTTGGATCTAATCCATAAGTAGTTTGGTGACAAATGGCAAACATTCTCAGCCTATCTTTAATTGCCTCTTGGTACAGGCATTACCAATACTTGACTAATGAAGATTTGTACTATCACTCTGCAGAGTAATAAGATGCTTGTTTTGATTATGATGGAATTGTGTTAATTTCATATTTTAATTGATATGTCCATATTTAATCTGCTTAAAAATCATTTCAGAACATTAAAAATGTTCAGTTTAACAGTTTATAATATTTTCAGCAAGGTGTCGTCATAAATATGCACTGATCCTTTTATAAAAAGGAAAATAACAGTACACCAACAAAGGTTAAGACCTTTTAAGAAGTAATAAATTATGTAACACTGATATCAAGTTTGAAGAAAAAAGATCATCTGTAAGTATTTATTTTAAAGATTAGCCAGAAATGTTTGTTAATACTGATTGTGTGTGTGTGTGTGTGTTGCCAGATGAACCAATTCCCAGGTTGAATGCACAAGCCCAGGCTGCTGAGGATATTCTGGATAAATACAGAAGTGCTATTAAACGGTCCAGCCCTAGTGAAGCAGTTGCAAATGATGAGGTTACAGGTAGGTCATATTACTGTTCACTTTAGTCTAGAAAAGTTACTTGACCTTATCTGTTGTTACTGAAGTGATGGTGTGTGTGATCTCGTATGAGCAGGGGACAAAATGGCACCATTGATGTATGGTTTATATAATAGTTGGGTCATTGAGCTGTCAGTGTGTCCCAGAAAAATATTGGTTGTCATATCACTTTGTGAGGAGATTGCAACTATCCAGGAACCTCCTTAGGATCAGCCCATATTGAAATGTAGCCTATTACCTTCTAGTGGCTAGCTTTGAT
>JARFYF010000056.1:5902437-5914568 GCA_030265395.1 Rhina ancylostomus
CAGCACTAATGATGGCTTCTTCAGGCTAATTGGCAAGGCCAGACAATGCAACTTGTCTGAGAGATGATGTAGTGAAGGTGATATAAAACACCTTTAATCTAATGGAACCATTCTGAATGCCTCTCGAATACCTAACATTTTATATGTATTTCCCATGAAGCATAAATTAAGACATTGCTATTGAATGAAAAGTAATATATTGTCTGATACTTTCTCCCTCCTGATTTTGTACGGTTTTAATTCATCTCTTTTATACCTTTAGGCTAACCCACCCTGCCTGCTGTCCACTGTTCAGTACATCAATAATTTCTATGCCAGCCGGCTCAGTGGAGAGGAATCCTATTGGTGGATGCAGTTCACAGCAGCAGTTGAATTCATTAAAACCATTGATGATCGCAAGTGATGCAGAACACCACCTGCATGACAGACTGTTAGGAAAAGTGAAAAGATTTGCACCAACTGTTTGTGGGAGGGGAGCTGAAGACTGAATCTTCTCCTCTTGTATAATACATGTACATACTGTGGAGACATTTAAATGAAAAAGAACAACTAGATTCAGTGGATCTTTACCAAAATTAACTATCAGATTTACTAACAGGTCTTTATATTACTGTCAGCAATGCGAAAAGGGACCACACTTTTTCAGGTATTTCAGAATTTGAAACTGTACTGTAAGCAAATGACACCCTTTCCCTTCTGTTATTCTGGTCTGCATGAATTCTCAACTGAGGCCTTAAACAAGTGTTGATTTGATTTCATTTCATTTACCACACCCACCCCAACCCCTCAACAATTTTATAAAAGAATCAGCAACTTGTGGCTTAATTTTTTTGTTCATGAGGAGGTGGTTCTTTTTCTAGAGTATCCAGTCCAAACTTTCAGGGAAACTTGCATTTGACTGAACAAATTAAGTTTCCTTGAAAGTATTACACTGCAGAAATGCAACATGCCTGAACTGGAGGTAAAGAACCAACAGGTCTATCATTTTATCTGAAGAAGTCACCTTTTTGCGTTGCTTCAAAATGTTTTTGGGCCTTCCAATAAATTATTTCCAAAGTCTGGGCTTTTCTTTAAGCAAGCTGATATACCTGACATTGTAACCTTTATTGGCATCTGTTTTAAGTGTTAACATTTAACCAACCTGTTAGTAAAGCAGCATAGGACTCTACTGTTTTGTTGCTGGGGTCTTTTATAAACCTAATTCATACAATGAAGCTTTTTGGAGATAATTTTACAAGGTTGTCTGTTTCACGGTTTGAGGAAGAGCAAAATCGAAGTGCTGGTTCTCAGTATTTCCAGTTCTTAAACTAGTTTCCTTATTGTGTGGCAAATTGTAGATTCAGAAACAAAAATGAATCTGAGACTCTGGTCTCTGAATAAGGGATCCAGTTTTAGTCGGAGTACAGAGGCTGCTCTCCCACAGTCCAAACTTGGCAAGGTATGTAGTAAAAGCAGCAATGAAATGTTGAACTCTCACCTGCAATTGAATTTCAACCTTGACTGCTGTTTGAACTCCCTTATTCTCATGAAGGTTTTTTCCCTCTGTATAATTGACTGGGGTGCAAGGACCATTCATGCCTCACAGAAGCACACCTCTTCATCTCCTGGAGTACATGAGGAAATTTGCAACCATGACTGCCGTGGCTGAGAGAGATGAAAATTTGAGTGGAAGACCAGCAAAAATCACTTCAATCCCTTACAGCAGCTGAGACTTCCAGTTGACAGGAGTGCCTTTGTTGACAGTGAGAGTTAACATTTAATGGCCAACGTGAATGGACAGCCATACATGACTTGAGCTTCACCTTTACAAAGCCGGTTCTAATAAATAGTCAGAAGGCATTGGAACTTGTCCAGAACAGTTTCCAGATCAAACTTCAAAACTGCAGTGAGTCAGATGTTGATTGTTAGGATATATAAATGGCAAGGTATGATAAGAATTTAAATTATTGAATTTTAGGTTGCATTATAAATGGCTCATGTGGTAGGATTAAATAATGGCAGCTCCAATAAGTTAAGACTGATTTGTTGTTTTATTTCTTATATATATTAAAAAAAAGGGATCATTACTCAATGGGTGGATGAATAGTAATATTAATGTAAGTTCATCTGATTTTGCATATTTTTAGAAAATAAAGTAACTTAAGAGAAGATGGTCTCCATTGTGCTGATCCAAAACCAGCCTAATGTAAGCCTGCCATCATATCAGGTCCACAGGCCAGCAAAGACCTTGGATGCTTATGTGAGTCTGTCCATTGCCGGCTGTTGTGAATTATTGAAAGGCATCCTTCCTAATCTTGGATACCTGTCCTCACTTGAGACTTGTTCCTAGCACATCTGCAATGATACTGTTTCAGTCTGGGTCAAGGATTTGGAATGGTGAATACCATAGGGATAGGCTGTTTCATACCTCAACATACCTGCTCCCAAGGAGGAAAGACCTAAAGAGTAAGTACTTTCCCTCCAACCCTTACAATTCACCGTTTTCTTAGACTGAAAATGTTGGATTCCTCCATGTTTAATTGTTAATTATCTGAATTTAGTTGAGGGGGGAATTGCAAAATCTATTCATGTTCTAACTGTATGTATATTCAATGTGGGAATAGATATTTTAGTGTGTCAGTCTGGAGTAAAACAACATCCTGAATATTCACCATTATAGTCTTGAAGAAATGGAACACTTCATATCAACACAACTAGGATCCGTGTGACAAAATCTTAGCTAGCTCCTACAATCTTTTTAAGTCTTTGCAATAAAAAGAAATTCCTGGAATGAATCTTAACGTGCATCTGCACACTTCAGTTAACCAGTTGACATGTTGGAAGATTTGATGCTGGATATAGTCAACGGTATTAAAGCCATATACCTGAATGATTTAAAAAAAATAAAACAAAGTCTATTCACCTGATTATAGCCATGAGTTATTCATTTTTCTCTGCTTATTACAAGAAAGACTTCCAGCCAACCCTACAGACGGGTAATCACTGTTCAAGTTGAGTTGAAATGACTTACCAAAAACAAGTACTATCTTAACTTTATATTTATTTGGTGTAATTAAGTTTGCGTGTTAAGTGTCTAGCTATAATGTACTAGTTAACACCAATAGAAGGCTACATGATCAAATGGCATTTCTGAATATTTCTAATCTTGGGTTACTCATCGGGGAGTCTGAATTCCTGCCACTGGTGGTGTTCAGCCTGATGATGTTAGAAAACTGGAAAAAGTAATTTACGTATACTTCCAGCCGTGGAGTATTAATGCAGTTGGTATTATATGTAGGCATGGGGTGTCTGAATTGATAACCTGAACAAAATTGCTAGCAGTACCTAATTTGGCACAAAAATGCTTTACAGATCAGTTAATTGGAGAAACTGGGATGCAGAAGGGAATAGCTTTTCTCAAAAACAAGCTCCTTTTGGCTTAGTCAGTGTTATGTTTCCCTGGTGTTGCCGACCATAGTCTCGGCATCATTGGGGTACGCTGCAGGATAGTGCATGGATTATGTATCGTCATGCTGGGTTCTTAATGGGTATAGAGGGAAGGTGCAGTTGAAGGGGTGCTTGCTTCCACTAAAGACTAATTGGCTGAAACAACAATGTGTTTTGCAGTTGCACTTTGAAATAATTGTAAGACATCAATGTTTTTATGTTTTCCTCACCGTAAAGAAACTTTGAGGAAAGAAATTTAAGTATAAACAATGGTGTTTAGGGATTGGAATTTATTTATTTTACAATTAAACTTTATGAAAACTGAATTGTCAACTATTTATTTTTAATGTGCTTTCTCTGCGGGTTCATTCTGAGTTACCTTTTGTGTTTTAAATTTTGAAGTATGATCTTAAAGATTTGAAGCCTTTCACATCATTTGCTTAGATAACTTGTATTTGAGGTATTAATTGTATCCATGGAGATTTTGAAATGTCTGGAAGCTCACACTTGCATATAACGTAAATTATTTGAAAAAGAAAAAAAATTGCAACTGCTTTAATCAAACATAATCTTATACTGACAAGTGCATAGACCCAGAAAATACGCAAGTGAGGACCAAACATCATCACATCATTAATGTTCTGAAACATCGGGAATGGACAAATGATTTTCTGCAGTTAGCAGCTAGGAACTTAGAAGGGACTGTTGAGAAGTTAACCTATGCTAACTAAATACTGTGTTTTGTTTGTTAACTGCATCACCTGTATTACTGCCTCTTTGAAACTGTTAGAGATTTTACAAAGCTTAAGTTAATGAGCTTGCACAATCTTGCACACAGGAAAAATGTATACTGTCTTTAAGGAGATTAATGTAATATATCAATCCATAATGCTAATTAAAGGGAGCCGTTTATCCCATTGTTTGTGTCTGCTGGTGAATTTGGTTCTTGCCATTCTGAAGAATTCAGTTTTAATTCTCTCTGTATGCAATGTGAGTGGTCTTCAAATTGTACAGCACATTAACTTCACGGGTATGTTTGTACTGTGTAGTGCAAGCTGACTAAAATTGATGCATATTGGCTTTAACTGCAGATGGAATTCCTTAAGATTGAACTTAAGGTTGTTATATGTAAACCTGTAAGATGGGTCTGAATTTCAACAGTATTTTCCATGCAAACTTAACAGCAACATTAGGAGCAGTAATGCAGTGGTGTACAGTCTAAATCCATGGAACAAATCTAGTTTGTAGATACAGTTGAACAAAAGGAAAGAAATTTGGTCAATTCTTAATGGTACTGCCATAGGGAATTCTGCTTTTACCTTTGTTGCAACTCTCCCATACAGTCTTTTGGCTACTGTGAAGAGGTGCTAAATGGAGTCATGGGATTTTTGAAGAAAGGGATTAAAGAGCTGAATGGATGACTGTTTGTTGGTGCTCTCTACCACTTTTTAGTGCTCAAGATCAGAAAATGCAGTTGGATGTACTGCTTTTTCTTTAATTTGATATGGAACAATTTCAGGTCTATTTTATTGCTTTTTAAAGCTATGGTTAGTTTCCTTTACCTGGTCTTGGACATCTTGTGCACAGAATGTTCAGAGTATAGAAGTACCATGAGGATATTGTAACTCCATGATGTTCACAAAATTACTTAGAGCCTATCAACAAAACTGATTTGTCAAAGGTCCCAATGAACTGTTTCACTTGAGATTCTATTTTTATAGTTAATACTGGTCTTGCCCTGTGAGGTGTTGCAGTTAGTCCCAGTGCTGAGTTAAGTGGGGAGACTAAACATGGAAGCCTCTTGTCCTTACCACCTACCCCACTAGCCTTTGTATTCAACCTCCACTTCCACCAGCTTCAATGCAGTGTCACCAAGTCTTTCACTCCCCTCCTCGTCAAAGTCGAGTTTATTGTCATATGCACCAGTGCATGTGTGCACAGGTGCAATGAAAAACTTACTTGCAGCAGCAGCATCACAGGCACATAGCATCAGATAAGCAGCATTCACAAGAAAAAGAACATAATTTTTACAAGAAGGAACACAATTTAGAACAAAAATGTCCAACCTAGTGCAAAGTGGTCATGGTGTTGTTATTACTGAGGTAGTGATTAGGGTTGTGCCGGTTGGTTCAAGACCCAAGTGGTTAAGGTGGAATAGCTGTTCTTGAACCTGGTGGTATGGGACTTGAGGCTTCTGTACCTTCTGCCTGATGATAGCTGCAAGAAGATGGCATGGCCCAGATGGTGGGGACCTTTCTTTAAAGATGTTCCCTTCTTGAGGCAGCACCTTGTAGCATTCATATTCAGCATTCTGAAGGAACAGTTCCTTCTGCAACATCCTGTTCTTCGCCTCCATAACATTAGCTAGAGACAATCTACCACCCTCAGGACTCTGCATTGGATTCAAACATTTCAGAGAACGAGCCTTTTCCATCTGTATCTGAACTGGTGAATTCTGATGAAACATCATCAGAGTGAAATGTTAACTTTTTCTCCATAGGTGCTGCCTGACCTGAGTATTTCCAGCATTTACAGCCATTGTGGGTGTGATTCTTTTACGGGCTCCTCTCAGCCTCAGAACATTGCTAAATTTAGGACAGATGCATGCTCTTTTGTCAGCATCTGTTGCATCTGTCCCATCTCTTCACTCAATGGTGTCTTGTTACTGAAATCGAATTTTCATGTAGATTGTGGACTCTGGCCTCTGTTTACCTTCTGAAGCAGACTGGTGTTGTCCATTCATGCCAGGGATTAAACCTGTGAGCTACCGAGTCTAATATTGAAAGCAGAAAATGCTTGAAACACTCAACAGGTCAGGAAGCATCTACAGGGTGCAGATCAGTTGACATTCCAGGTTGATGACCTTTCATTAGAAATGGGAGTTGTAACAATTTCTTCCAGGAAGCAGAGATTTCTGCTCTGCTTATCAAGCAGCTTAACAGGAAGCTGCCCTCAACCCCCGTGAGGTAAAAACTCAGATGTAGTTTAACCTGTGTTTTCTCCCCTCCTGTTGAGACAGCTGGTTTTTGACTATATAGACACCTACTAAATCAAAGACTGATAGAGATCAAGAACTGAGTTTACATAATGCCCTGCCCTATAGCTCTTTGAGAGTCTGTTTGAGCACCTGTGGGCTGTTCTTAAAATAATGCTGAATTCCAAAGCAAAATACACAAAGTATTATGGATCATAAATAATCCAGCTGAAGCCAACTGGATTTCCTTGTTTCAAAGACCAGGCTTAAATTGTCTGTCTACATAAAGGTTGACAAATTTTATCATCATTTGACTAAATATTCCCAATCAGTTTAAACCAAAATACTTGCACTTCAGCTCATTCACGTAGCCACAAAAACTTCACGACGCTATTACAGCGCTAGCGACCCGGGTTTGATTCCCGCCGCTGCCTGTAAGGAGTTTGTACGTTCTCCCATGTCTGTGTGGGTTTCCTCCGGGTGTTCCGGTTTCCTCCCACGTTCCAGACGTACAGGTAGGTTAATTTGGGGTATTAAAAAATGGGCGGTGTGGACTCGTTGGGCTGGAAGGGCCTGTTACCATGCTGTAAATAAAATTTTAAAAAATTTTAATTTTAAAGAAAATAGTATTTTAAAGTTTTTTTTGTATGTTGCTTTCCTGGAATAAAATTGCAGTTCAGCTCTATCACCATAAGATGGCAGGTTTGGCCTGCTCAATAATACTCTGGTCACTCATGGACTTAATTTTACTTGGACATTTTTTTCATGGAACAAGATCTGTCAAACTGGAGGCTTTCCAAGTATTTTCTTGATTTCCTGGGCATGCAGTGTGATTGCTTCAGAAAAACATTAAACAAAGATTCGTTATGCAGCTGGATATTCGTGAGCATAGGCTGGAGAGATTGGTGGGCTTCCTGTGGTTTTGTTGATATGCTTGAAGTAATTTTGTGAATGGCACAGGGTTACACTACCCTCTTAATGTAAACATTTGGTGAACTACAAAGATCCATTTAAGGCAAAGTCAGATAAACATGAGGCAGAAAGAAATAGAAGGATATGCAGATAAGGTGAGGTGGAGAGGGGGTGAGGAAGCTTTTGTGGAGCACAATCCAGTTGTCCTAAATGTCTTGCACGTGTATGTAGTACCTGAAGGTCAAATATACTTTATTACACACTCCACCTTGTAATGGCTTTTAATCGCAGCAGTGCTGTTGAGGGAAGCCAGAATTGTAGGATCCCTACCTACAACAATGGATTTGCGCACCATATTTTTAATGTTGCAAGCATCCATCCGTAGGAGGTGATTAAGGTGCAGCTGGATCAATAGGAAAAATTTTAAAGTTTCCTTAAGATTATGTGATGTTGTGGTTTACAAAGTTTTGGTCAGAAAGATCTGGAGGTCAATGAATGCAGGACTGGGGACAATGGTGGCAATGGACTGAACTGAGGATTTAAAATTTATTGTATAGGAGACAGGAGAGGTACAGGTAAGGGCTACAGGTATCCAGTTGGCTAAATTGGAGTTTGAAGTGAGCAAGGATAAAAAAAAGATAATGGAACCTAACTGGGGTAGGGTGGGGTATGGGAGGAGGGTGCAGTGAGTAGCTGGTGAAGGTGGCTGCTGTTCCAAAATAATTGCTTCAGTCTTGCTGATCAGCTGCAGGAGCCATTGACTCACCTATGACCAGATGATGGTTCCACAGGATGTGATTTCCCCGTAGCTGGTTCATGTGATGAATTGAAGCAACATGTGAGAGTTCAATGTGGAGTTGTTGCAGAGCCATAAAGACAGAAACATAAAAATATGTTGATTTTGCACCTTTTGTTGGTAAAGTATAAGATGCTTCATATTTTGCACAAATCTTAAAACCTTCAATCGACATGTATTTTTAACATTTGATTATAAGGATTTTTGCAACAAGCAATATCTTTCTTTAACATTCTTTTAGACACACTACCTCCCCTGCTCAACCCAGAGCAGGGCTTGTATCTCCAGACCTCGTTCTGTCGTGGTGGGGCTGAGCTTTCTCCAAATTGTTGGACAGAACTTTAGTGGTGTGGGTGAGGAATGAGATGGTGTATATTTTGAGAACTGGCAAATCAAGTTATTCCTATAAGCAGGAGATCACTGAAGCTAGCCACCTCTGCTTCAGTTTTATTTCTTTTTCTCTTGCAATTGGCTCAAGTAAACCTGTCCAGCACTCGTGAAGTGATACTGACACCTGGGTAAGTGAGATTTCTTGCAGCAAGAAATGGAGTGCTCATCTCCCAAGCGAAGAGTCAAAGGTTTGCAGCCGGGAGCTCAGAGTTGTCTGCCTCGGGTGGTTGAGTTTAATCAGTTCTTGGCTGGGTCACCACCCAGGAGCCAGGCATTTCACTTCATGGGGCAGACTTGGAAAAACAGACACTCGTTTAGATTCCTTCATGAATAATCAGTGCTGATCAGAAAATTGCATAAATTAAGAGTTATGGAGAAGCTTGGATGCTGCTGGTTGAAGGAAGTTGTAAAGTATAGCCTGCAAACCAGGACCAGAGAGAATAAATGGGAACCAATTAAATACACAGCAGCGAATACAGAATTTTTATGTTAGTGGATGTCTAATCAGATCAGCTAGTTATTAATCATGACAGGAGACAATAATGTGCACGAACACATTTGAAAAGCAACAAACTTGTGGAAGGGCCTTCAAGCTGTCACTTTTAAACCATGCAATATTTAAATTCTGGTCAGTGCTACATTTTGAGTCTTTAATCCATGTCCAGCTGTTGGCATCAAACAGCTGAAGGCTTTACAAAAATAGGAGCTGTGGTGATCTTTGTCCATCAGACTGAAACACAAACCAAATGGTTGTGCTACCTGTGCACAAGTGCTTCAATCACATTTGCTCCACACTAACGAAGATTTAAATACCAAATAAGGCAGCAGTAATAAGGGGGCTGTCTTTGCAAGCTATCGGAAACCTTACTTTCTCACCTGTGGTATGAATATTATAAATTACAACTCCTTGTTTGAGATTCTTTCGTCAGAGTCACTAACTTGATGTGAAATTATTGGTTTATTATTGTCACTTGTACTGAGGTACAGTGAAAAACTTGTCTTGCGTACTGTTCATACAGATCAGTTCACTACACAGTGCAAATACACTGAGTTAGTACAGAGTGCATTGAAGTAGTACAGGTAAAAACAAACTAACAAAGTGTCACAGCTACGGGGAAGTGTAGTGCAGGTTGACAATAAGGTGCAAGGTCACAGCAAGGTAGATTATGAGGTCAAGAGTCCATCTCAACGTATAAGGATGGACTCTGACCTCACAATCTACCTTGTGCAATGGGTGGTTGGGGCAGTGCTGCCACACTTCCAGGTGTAAAGAGGAAGCCTGCTTCTTCCACTCAGTTTTGCCTGGCTTTTCACCAACGGCAAAAAAGGAAATTTTACAACAGAAAATGCTGGAAACACTCAGCAGGTTGGCAGTGTCTGTGGAAAGAGAAACTGCCAACATTTCAGGTTGAATTTTCCCAACATTTTCTATTTTTATTTCCAATTTCCAGTACCGGCAGTTTTTAAACTTTTACTTACAAGCATTAACTGATTTTGAAATGTGTCCTTAATGACCATTTTCTGCCAGGGATATACACGAGTAACACCTCTGGAAGTAAAACGCGCATCTATTGTAGCAGATAAATATTTAAACTTTATCCAGACCCAATAAAAAGGTTCGGCTTAAAAATAAAATGTGACTTTCACTCAGTGACCCATGAGAAAGCGTGTCAATTTCAACAAATTTTACAACTTTTTCTGTTTGTTTAAAATAAAAATTGCATGAAATGTTTCTCTGGTGAAATCCTCTTGCTCTTTTCAGGCTCCTTGCTGCTTTATGATCAATTGTCAGGAGGTGTCATTCGAGCAGATGTCAATGTGCCCCATCCTCACAAGCTATTGCAGCTTTAACATCTGGACAAATTCACCCAACTGAGACAGGTGAGTTAACAAGCGCTGCTCGTAGGTCATCTATTTAATTTTAAGAGCCCAAGTTATTATGGCAGCTAATTACTGCTGCTACACTAAGCACCGTTGACATTCATTGATTTTTTTTTACTCATTTATGGGATGTAGGAGTCACTGGCAAGGCCAGCGTTTATTATCCATCCCCACTTACGCTCAGTGGTGTTGAGCTGATGCGTTCAGGGTAGTGAAGGTGCTTTAACCATGCTGTTGGGTAGGGAGCTTGTGATAAGAACTGATGTGTTTCTGAGCCAGAGCTGTCTTGAGAAATTTGCAGTTGGTTCAGATTCAGATCAGCTTATTGTCATATACTCCAGAGTGCAATGAAAGTCCTTGCGTGGAGCTCACAGAGTAAACAGTAAATTGGTTTATTATTGTCACGTACAGAGGTACGGTGACAAACTTTGTTCTGCATGCCATCCATACAGATCACGTCATTACATCAGTGCATTGAGGTAGTACAAGGGAAAACAATAACAGAATGCAGAATATAGTGTTACAGTTACTGAAAGTGTTACAGTATGTATGGTATTAATACAACAAATACAGCAATGAGTGCAAAGAGACATGGTAAAGTGGTAACATTTCCAATGTGTATGCTGCCCTTGTCCTTTGTGGTAGAAGATGAGGTTTTGAAAGCCTGAATAATAGTTTTGAAATTTTCATATTCTGCAAAAACTTAGGTCTGAACCCCAAGTTAATTTGTTCTACACAAACACCAAGCCCCTGCAAGTTTTTGGTGCTGGTATGTTTTTAATCCAGCAGGTGGAGCTGGACTGAGGCTCCCACCGGATGTATAACCCACTCCAAATGAAATTTCTCTGAATGTTGAGGTCTTTACTCAGTAACCTCGGCAGTCATTTTCTTGTGTGGAAGTTCACGATTGTGGCCTCGTGGTTGGCAGTGGAAGTTGAGGCAAATCTGCTTCCTTTTATTCATTGAACCAGCAGAACAGTACAGCACAGGAACAGGCCCTTTGGCCCAAGAACTCTATACTGTCTATCATATTGTGCATAATAAGTAAAATACATGGGCTGTGGTCACACCTAGTGGTTAAAATGGGATTAAATATTAATAGCCCACTTGTTGCTGTCATTGTGTGTCCCAGCATTTCAAGTGCTTAGTGTTGGTGACCAGCCCTCAACAGATTGGAGGCAAAAAGGAAATAATCTGGTGGCAAGATTCCAGTTTAAATCACTGCTGCTTCCAATCTGCTGTTTTGTATCAGAATATTTAGATCCTTCACTTGGGAGGGTGTCAGAATGTCTTTCATCTCTGATGCAATCTTTAGTTGTTGCCACAATGCAGAGCACTAGTCAACACCCCTGCAGATAAATGAGAGAGGAGAGCTGTGACCCTTTAATGAGGATTGTTGTACCACGAGCTTGCATCTTCTCTTCCAGCGATGAAATATTAAAGTATTGATTGTGCACATTCTTCCCCTCCTAAAAGCAGCTGATAGGCACTTGGGTAGTTGCATTTTTTATAAAAACTTAGCAGGTTTGACGTACGAGCTCTGACCCACTGGCCCCTATCAGAATAAAAAAGGATGCAGTGATTAGATACATTTTATTCCTGTTGCTACCTGATGCCACTGTACTCTAAACTTAGAATAAGAAATTTGTCTTCTCTAGTTTAAGAGGTGAATTGTGATAACACGAGCAGGAAATGCAGTGTACGGATAGTCATAGAATAATACAGCAGGGACGCAGGCCCTTCAGCCCAACT
>JARFYF010000056.1:5992665-6005184 GCA_030265395.1 Rhina ancylostomus
GCGGGGTGCTGCAGTTGGTGAGGAAGGAGGAATAAAAAGAAACCAGATTCTGCTTGCTGCTCATGTTACAGGAGGAAAAGATTTAACATTTGAGGTGGATTTATACAGATTTACTGCTTCAGACTGATGTAATATGTTAATAATCTGCTACATGACCTTTCTTAATGCTGCAGTTCTGGAGAGGTTATGTTAACATGCATTAGAAAATGAAATCTTTTTAATTTTGTCTTCTGATGCAGAGTCAAATTTTTTAATATATGCTTAATTCAATGCCCACCACTATTCCAATAGCCTTTTATGATATAATTTAGTACAGCAAAAGCATTAAATTACAGGGTATCATGGATTTTTAGATCTTACTAAAAATTATCAGAACTTCAAAATTCAGTATTGCAAGGCCAGCACTACAGCTTTCATTGTCCAGACCATTGCAGCTTTATGGATTTACATTTGGAAGTGGTAAGAGCAGCACCAGTGCAATACATCAATACAAAAGTAATGAAGGAGACAATAGAGAAGAGAGAAAATCCTGAAGCATTTTCAGCCATATGATGCCATATCTTGTACAACAACACAATGATAGCAGAGCTTGGTAAACTGCGGTACCCTGATGTCTTCCAGAGTTGAATGGCCAAGGTCCATTGAGCCATGAGGACTTCCCATTTGTGCTTCTACTATTCTGCATACACTGCAGATTGTTGATATTTACAGAACTTGGTGTTCTGATGTACAATGTATCCATCACTTGGGAAACAACACAGAGCAGTTGCACCAAATTTAAACAGAATAAGCTGATGATTAAGAAATGCACACATGCCAGAAAGGAGTTACTGAGAAAAGAAGAGCAGGATTCATTGTTGGATCAAAAATCTCCAACAAAACCAGAATACATTCCAATGAGAGACTAGCATTAACTTGCCTTTAGGTACTAAAGAACAAGTGGAATAGAAAACAGCATCTTCATTTATTCAAACACTTTGAAGTCCAATTCCTCCACAGGAATCAAATTAGTTTCTCTTAATATGGGAAGTTTCCATATCACCCTGACTAGATATTATTATTTAATTATCACAATGCACATCGCTCTTCAGGACAACATGGTAACGGTAAAATTTGAGAAGTCCATTTAATAAATGAAAATTTTCTTGAATTTTACAACAAGTATCCTAGTTTAATGGAATTGAATTCAGTTAATCTAAGTACAAAATACATTGGCTTCCAATTTTAAGTGTCAAAAGGCTGGATGGTGCATGGATAACAATGGCAAGGCCATCAGTTCTCACACTTCCACAACATGCAATAAAGATTTGGAAAGACTCATGATTAAATCAAAGGTAAAACAACTTTTCATAGTTTCCAGCACTCATTAAACAAGGCATGAAGCATGGAAACAGGCCCTTCAGCCCACTGAGTTCACACTGACCATCAAGCTCTTACTAGTGGTGCCATTCTGTCACCCTACTCTTGGGAATAAGAGTTCAAACTTGAGAGTCAATTTTCAAGGCTGGCGAGATTGTTAGGCAGTTGTTAAAATTAATTATTTCATGAAAAATCGATTTACTTCTGCAAGCACCAGCCCTAACTATTTTCTTCGACTTCAATGGGGACTTATTTGGCAAGGCATAACATTATCTAGGTTAGGTTATTGGTTAAGCAACTTGAAGCACAAGTTTGGTTCCCAATAATAACAGATAACAATAAGTAATAAAATAATCACCCATTTAAGATGGAGACAAGGAGTTTCTCGCCTCGGAGGATCATGAATACATGGAGACCAAGTCATATTCAAGGTGGAGGTTGACAGACATTTGAACTCAAGGGAGTTAAAGGACATAGGGAGACAGCAGACAAGTGGTGTTGAGGCCAAGACTAGATCAGCCATCATCTAAGTGAATGGCAGAGCAGGCTCCAGACCAACTGGTGTATTCCTGCTTATCATCTTACAATATCAAATATGACAATTTGGAGTCTGCAGAAAGTTTGTGCCATCAGTGGTACTGTGCTGCTCCACATGGTGTGTCGTTACAGTCATTGCTGATAATCAGTGCTGGGACTTGGAGTACATTTTTCCCCATTCATTCATATGAGGTGCAGATCACTGGAAATACCAGCATTTATTGACTATCTCTAATTGCCCCAGACCTCATTCCCTGAAGTAATCTGGTGAACCAGATGGGCTTTTACAACCACCCAGTAGTTCCACATTCACCATTACTGTAACAAGCTTGAACTCTGTATTTATTCAATTACTTGAATATAAATTAGGCAGCTGCCGTGCTGAGATTCAAAATTGTGTTTGCTGACCAAGTCTCCACTAGAGACAGGTGAAAATATTAGGGCTGCTGCACACAGGAGTAAGCCGATTGTTAAATGAATAAATCAATGATAATTACTGCCTAACAACATCACTAACCTTGAAAACTAACTTAAATAAATATGGAGCCTCTTCCCACGAGAGTTAACTAGTGCTGGAGATTAAAAAATGTTTTACGCAAGTCTTTTATCTTGCTCTTAATACCACCAGTTTACCCCAACCCTTACTGCATGTTCTATGCACGACTTAAAGTTACCACATACTTCCTGACTGCGGCTCAGCATGTCCAAGTGAGGAACCTTCAACTTGGCTGACTGAAAAATCTTCCTGTTTCTTGGTCTGCTCAGAGCCGTAGGTGATATGGAGAAGGTACACAGCACATCTGATATTTGACCAGAGCAAGGCTTTGCTGTAAACCCAGCAAAACTTCGTAGCCCACTCCAAGGTCAAGAGCAACTGCTGTCCTTTTGATGCTGACAGCGTCAGGGCATCAGAAGATAAATGGTTTGAGTTTTCAGTTGTAAATTCAATTAGAAATGAACACAACTCAGGACAATTTTAGATTAAGAAAATGTTAAACTATGGAAAAAAAAACTAAGATTAGCTGTGCAGGTTTTGGAGCAAAAAATGAATATTTAAATATTTCTGAGCATTTGCAGCAAGGTCAAAAGACTTTTTGTAGTGCAAATGCATATTGATCAACGAGAAACTCTCTCTAAAATGCTTCAAATAAACCTCACAAAAATACAAGGATTAGCCAGGTTCAAAACGATGGTATATTAAAGTTGTAATTTTGGGTAACTATACAACAAAGTTAAATGGACCACGTTTTAAACTGTTTAGATTTGCACATTTCAATATCACTGAACAATCCACATTTTCTGCATTAAAGAGATTACTTCAAGAGGTAGATTATCAGTGATAATTATCCTAAAATCATTTTGTTTACAATAATTTTGAAGCAAAATTAAAAATATCCCTTCACCAAGATGACAATAAGAAATGTTTCACAGAATGTTCTGCCTCCAGGAGAAGTTAAAATCCATTCAATAAAATAAAATCAAGACATCTAGTGGCAGTAAAAGCTAACTGCACTGCTCTCAGACCCACGTCCCAGGAGAGAAGGGTCAAACACATCAGACTATTGTGAAATGAATAGGTCAGAAAATAAATTGAGAATAACCCTGGCTTAAACAATGCTTTCAAGCCCTAGAGTGGTCATATTTCTTTGGAAATAAAATCTCTGGCAAACTTTCTGGGAGAAGAGAGACATAGATGTTTGCATCATGTGTAACCTCAAAATGAAGCGGCTGAGAGCACTTTATCCGGTTCATAACGAACAAGGACAAATATTTTAAACATTATAACATAAACATTATACTGAATCTCTCCATATGCAGTAGATGACGATAATGTTTCACAAGAAAAAAATGTTGAGTCAGATTTTTGGCTTGAGCAGCTTCACTGCATTTACCCATCTTGTTCAAAAATTCTGAGAACGATTTCATTTTATTTCACGGCACAGCTTTTGGGTTTCTGGCTACACTTTATATAAAAGGTGAACAAAAGTAATTTTGCAGATAAAAATTTTAAAAAGCACCATAATTTTTCTTGTTGTTAACCAAATTTGACCTTTCTTTTGTAATATTAACTTCATTTCTGAGATGAGCATTTAAGTTGCAAGTATTCCTTCAGCACTTCCCAAGTGGGCCAAGTTTCAAAGACAATTATTCCCATTAAAAATTGTCTTTATCGATTACTTCCAGGAATACACCATTTGCACAAGTCCAGATTATTCAGAATCCTGATTGCATGAGTTTCCAACAATGCAAACAATGTCTTGGTTGACATCTAACTACATAGTAACTATTCAAATGTGGTCAGCAGGATTTGTTTTCTTGTCAATTGACTAATCAGGACACTGATCATTTTACAAAGGATAGAACATAGAACAGTACAGCACAGGAACAGGCCCTTCAGCCCACGGTATTACACCAAACTCATTAAGCGCCTAACTAAATTCATCCCACCTGCCTATACAATATCCATACCCCTCTATTCTCTTATAATTTGTGTGCCTAAGAGCCTCTTAACTTCTGTTGAATCTGCCTCCACTACCACCCCGGCAGTGCATTCCAGGCACCCACCGCTCTGTATGATGTGATGAAAATCTGTGACTGATAACTCATGCATTCAAGAAGTTACTTAAAAGTCCTGGATCTGGCCACAAAGCAGCAGAATACTCTTCTGAAAAAACAATATTGAATACAAATGTTCTACCACATACAAGTAAGGCAGGTTAAAAATAACAATGACATTACCCAAAGTGAGTTTACGACAAAGTGAATGTCACTTGCAACTTTTATCAGCAACAACAACTTTACATCCTTTACCTTCCCAAGCTGACGTAAGCATCGTTCAAAAAAGTATTGACGGAGGCAAGGGCCTTGAAGGAAGCAGGGTGCTGGTGGGAAAAATATGCAGAAAGCTGTTTCTGTGATAAAAGTGATAAGTCAGAGTTATACAACACAAAAACAGGCTCTTCAGCCCAACTCGTCCATGCTGACCAAATTATGTACCTGACCTAGTCTCATTTGTGGCCCATATCCCTCTAAACCTTTCCAATCCACATGCCTGTGTAAATATCTTTTAAACATTGTAATTGTACCTGCATTTGCCACTTCCTCTGTACTTAAAAATGAAGTAACTGTCATCACAATCACCTCCAGGGGGCTGTGTATTATGTCCACAGATCGCAGAACAATCCCAATTACCAGGAGAATCATGATCTTCACAACAATAGTGATGCAAGTCTTGTAGCATTGCCTCCAACAGAGGGGTCTGACAGAGGAATGGAGTCTGTGTGTTGTGGAATAGGACCAAGAATAATTCCTTGGAGCCCAGTTCCTTACATCCACTGCAGATTGTCTGGGATACTTCAATTGCAGATTCTTCTATCCTTTGGGGCAGTCTGTCCCGGAAGAGAATCAGTAATTGTGTCTCAGGAATCAATGAAGTGGACAAGTTCTGGGTTCTACAGTGCTGAAAGACGCAGGCAAAGATCGCCCTTTTTGAAATCAGTTTAGTACAGCACTAAATCAGCTGAAGGACGCTTGGCCTTATTGATCAGTTGGGTTCCCAGATCTCAAATTCCCTTGAAAGTAATAAAGAAACACAATCAAGTTTTAGGCAATTTTTCTCCACAGTCACTGCTATTTTCAAGGCTGCTGTTGGTGGAAAGGTCAACTGACAACCCCCAAATCTTCAATAGACGATGCAGACTTGTAGTAGTTAAACTGTCTATGGTAAAGCTCACGTACTCAATCCAGGGAGGGAGTTAGGAGCAGTATCCATACAGCTGAAAGGAAATAGAAGTCCATGGAGGAACTGATTTGCCTTAGAAATTTAAGGCTTAGCTACCTCAACAATTATTTTGCTGTAAGCGCAATGGCTCCAATACTTGGGGATTCACTCAGGTTCATAAGGGCAGTTTTCTTCACCAAACAAATTCTCTCTCCCCTTTAAGCCTGACTTCTGACTGAGAATTTCTTTAACAAAAGAGAAAAGCGCTCCCATGTCTGAAGTCTCAGCACAGACCACAAACACTTGTGTGTGATTGTCTGCATCAGGGGTGGATTTATGAATAGTTTTAACAAATTTCAAAGCTCGAACTGTCGTGAAGGAAACGTTTTCTGGAAAAGATCAGGTACGAACTCAAACCATGAAAAATATGCCCAGATCCACAGCCAAATGAATATCCTAAAAACCTTTTAAAAAATTGCTTTATTTAACAATCTGATATGAAGATGAAGTAACTGATCCCAAGAACAACAGACAATAATTGTGTAGCAGCCATAAGAGGGAGGGGGAAGGTGAAAGTTGTCAAATTGTCATTAGGCAAAAAATCTCTGTCACCACATTCTTTGGGGCCATGATTTTGTCAAGGCATAATTTTAAGCTTACGGTTTACATTTACAGAAACGTTCTGTCATTTATCTTTTTGAATGTACAAATACTTCTGCAAAAGAAATGAGAAACTACATACTGATGACATATTAATTAGAGTTTCCTACTGGTTTCATGGTAAAAAGGGCAATTAAACATAATTATGATTTGCTAACCATTAAGATAAATTCCCAAATTGGAAATTGTCAAATAATTTAAAAAGTATTTTTAAAGCATTTGACAAAAAGCCCCCAGTGGTACTAATGTCCAATGTATTTTAAAAGTCTCAATGAAAAAAAAGATCTTAATTAGAGGCTCATTAGTATGTAAATGGAGTGGTGTTTTGTTACAACTGAGTAGGGATGATTTTTTTTACAGAAAAACCTATTTAAAAAGTTATTACAATAAATGCAAAAATTTCAATTGGATGGTTTATTTCACTTTTTTCCCCAGACAAGAAAAATAATGACACTTTCTCATTTCACATGTTGGCTCTCAAACATCTGGTTTAATGAGGCACTTATGTTTGCTCTGACTTTTTGTTATACTGGTGGCAAAATCTAAAAAATAGTCACACACATGCATAATTTTCTCACAACTTTTTATATATACAAATTAATTGCTTGAAGACGTTAACAGCTGTTCTTCAATATTCCAACTTCATTTGGGAAACTGGAGAGTGAAGATCATCAGGCGACTCAAGAATGTGGGTGCTCAATCTCTCCTGCCACCTCCCAGCATTTTTGCATATCCACCGACAGTCATTAGACTGTGGTCATCAGTGGGACCTGGGGCAAAATCTCCCCTTCCCTTCCCATAGGACCAAATGTTAGCTCAGCCAAGTCAATAGTGCCCTAAGATTGAACTTGGGACCTTCTTGGTCTGAGTAACTGAATGACAACAAGGCAATGAATTTACTATGGCAGCATCTAACAAACTTGAGCAAGAATATATTGAAAATTATCTTTGGAAACTCAACAATTAAAGGATTAATATACTTCTCCAAAGAATTAGCAATGCTTGATAGTGCTCTGTTCAATAAGAAAGGCTGTTGTGCAGTGAATGTGCTGAAATTTGCTGACACAAATGATTTGAATACCACTGAGATTAGTGAGTTAATCTGAGGAGCCGTACTAGACATTTACAGGTGCTGCATATGGAGTTTGTGTTTGAATTACAGTGCCACCACGTTTCTTTTCTCTTAATATGCTGATTTTAAAAATCAGCAGCCAAATTGCAAGTAATCAAAATAATTTAAAACAGACATATTGGTATGCAGGAAAGACAAAAATAATTTGGATAAAAATTATATTCAGCATTCATCATACACACACACACACATACAAGAAAACAAAACATCTCGCACACCAGTGCTCAGACTAAATGATACTGCTGGAAGATCAATAACGCTAATACCTTTACATACAGTGTGCAATCTTTCCAAATGGCTTGCAGTTAAATGCTTAGCGATTTTGTTTTAACATTTTATTTGGTAACATTCCCCTAGGAATTCATTTTTTATAATCAGCATTAATTTTGAAATGCATTGATAGAACCACCCATGGTTATGTGTAACTGAGAAGAATAAAACATGGAAATTAAAAGCATTACAGGCTGGTTTCTCTCCAGTGACTGCCTGACCTGTTAGCAATTCCAGCATTGTTTTAATTTCTGAATTCCAGCACCCTCAGTATTTTGCTTCTGTACTGTAGTATCTGGTGAAGAATGGACAAAAAGTCTTAAAACAAGCAAAACGACAAGAAAGAATGGGTTGTCCAAATGGCCAATATATGGGAAGCTGAGAAAGTAGAAATCACAGGAGTAAGATTTTTTTAAAAAATAAGAAAGGTGTAGAGACTGCACGCAATCATAACAAAGATTATTGGGTTCCACAGGTGAGAAAAATATATCAAGTCTGAAGTACAGTAATATTTAAAATAAATTTAACTGTATTTAAAAGAATCACTGCACTGAACTCAGAAAGTTAATGTACTTAAGTAGTATGACAAATAATTCAATGAACACTTTGCATTGAGATTTGTTAAGCATCAAAAATATAAAGAGAAAGTATGGAGACGGAAGGATGAAAGTAATCACGGACAATTACAAATATCAGAATTGTCTGATACTCCAGTGATTTTGTTTTGCATTTTGACACTGTTACATTTAACCTCTCAAGGGCCCAAGGTGAGACAAGATACTGTACTTCTGTTCTTAAAAAGTTAGTTAATTTGATAGAGTTGAAGCTCATAATTGAAAAGTTTTTATCATGAAATACTGCTATTTCTGAGAGATGTCAGATCAGCATCACTAGTAGCACGACAAAGGTTTATGTGCAATTTAATTGGAACAGTTTCATTTAACACTGACATTATAGGATACACATGAGGAACAGATCAGATTGCTTCAGTCTGTGGCAAACTGACAGAAACCTCCTCATTAATACTATGGCGAAATGGCAGAGACTACAGTTACTCGCTGTGCAAGGGCTAAACTCTTTGTGGCAGACTCTTGCATCCTTGTCCTTATATTACAGCTTTCCCCCCTCTGCCAACTGACTCTTTTGGAATGTTGCAGTGTACCTTGTAAATCACTGCACACCCCACTGCCCACCACTATCACCTCACCAGTCTTGTTTTAGGAACAGATGATAAATAAATCAAAGTGTACTAAGCAGTTCTTCCACATGGCAATTGCCTCCCTCATTCCTTCTGCAGCTCATCAATCAAACTATTGTCTACTTGAAAGCCAAGGCTTGTAAATGTCATCTCCACTCAAGTCCAAGTAGAAGAAAATCAGAATACTGCTACGAGTTTTAATTGGATAGTGTAATTAAACTAAAATACCCTGGTAGGCCAGTTCTGACAGGACAGTCAAGACCTCTTTTAATGAGGCTGATATTAGTATTTGTTACAAGGATCATGAAAATGCACAGGAAAATTATTTTAATTCCATTCCTAGCACTATGACTTGCTAGAGTCACTTAGGTTTTAAATGGTTTTTTTTTTGCAAATGATGGCTTATTTTAAAAGGAATTGATTAGAATGCAAAATTACTTAAGTTTTAGCATCAGCTTGCTTTACACATAATGCTTGTTGGTCAGTTAAGCAATTAAACTTAAAAAAGGCCAACAGGGTTTGGAATGCATTTTTAATAATCATGGGATGGTTTTTGGGTCGAGTGGGAGAAAAGTAGAGGAAGAGTTTCAAAGGTAACCTGGCTGGGAGGAGCTTGTTTTCTTTATGAAAAAATCTCTTTCTCCTCTTACCAACTGACAAGTTGAGTGCAGAACTCCACCGCACTGACAGCCATTTGGACGTGCACAAGAACAATCTCGGTCAGCTCCTCACCTTCTTGCCACCCCCCACCCACCTAATTATATTACTGACAAAATTACCAATCATTGTCTCTTTTAATAAATAACTCAGCACAGCAGTGGAAAGCAGTTAATACAGTATCCAAATATTATTAACATATTTGCTAATTGGCCAGGATTTACAATGCTAACAGCAAATCGGAACAGAATGTCCCGTGGTCGTCATGGAAATCACAACCAGTTAATCAGAGCTGTGAACCAAATTGAATCATCGCTATGACGACGACTACAAGACAGCCTCAGATCAGTGCCCACAGCATGTGGACTGGCACAGGCACAAGGTGGTGTTAATACGCCAACTCCAATCAGCTGGGGGACTGGGGATGGTGGGTGGGTGGTGCCAATAACACTTGGGGAGGAATGGTAGTCCACAACCCGAAGGCTAAAACAGATTCTTCAGCACAAATCGGGACTTAACTCAGTGCCTTGCCCTCAACAAAGTAATAATTGTTGCAAATTTCAACAAGGGAAAGTGCCTCCAATGCGGTGAAAAAGCAATCCTTGAACAGGCAGAGAGGACGGCAAGGGGCGTGGGTGGGGTGATGCCAGGAGATGGGTTGGGAATACCTTTACTTAGCTATCACCAGTTGCAGTAGTTCTTGGTATTCTATCCAAGATGGATTAAATAGCACCAAGTAGGGAAAATGCATTAACAGGGAAAGTTGCATGTGGCTTTTGTACGTTGCCAAAAACAACAAATTGGCACTGGGGCTCAAGTATAGATTATCTTGTCTGACAACTGTGAAAGCATCCCAAATAGTCCAAATGCAGATTTAAAACCTGGACCAATACCAACCTGGCACTGGTTCTCTCCAAACAACACCTTAGGGTTACTTATATTAGGTGAATTCTTAAACAAAAAGGGTTTTTGTCCATTTTAACTCGTACTGCTAGCTACTTTAACAATAAATTTGCATCAGAGTGAATTTTGTGAACTTACTACACACATGTAATAAGTCACACAAGGAGGTCAGTATTAGTGGGAAGCCAGTAAATACTAACTGTGTACTAAATGAATTAGGATTACCTCCTTTTAAAGTTTACTTCTGGTGTAATCCATATTACAGCAAGATTCAAGGCATTAATTACACTGAGCTGAATAAACTCAAGAACAGGGCATTGCAGGGCACAGCACTACATTAGCATGTGTCAAGTTTCTTTGGTTTTAAATGAAAACTACATAAAAACATTTCTGCCATCAATTTTGCTATCACTAACAGCCAGCACGAATTCTGCAAGGGAAGCTATTTTCGTGCAGATGTGAAATTCAATGAAAAAGACCGACTCTTGTAGGAACATCAATCAAAACGTCGGCTGCAGTGACAGATCTCAACGGTGAGGGAGGGTTAAAGGTCACAGGTTAAGGAAAAAGCCAAGCTCTGGTTGAGCTCTAATATCTCTGTGGTAGAAGTCTTGGAAAGGTACACCCTCCTGTATTAGCCTACCATCATTAATCTTCTTGCCACCTTCTTTAGCTAGTCAAGCAGAACTGCTCAATAGAAAACTATATGATGGGGCACAACTAGAAGGCCCAGTCCCCATTATCAGGTTAACATTCTGTTAAGCCCCTCTGCAGCAATGGAATGATAACAATTGAAGAGATCAGGGTCACATGATGTACAGCATCCAATTAATGATAAGCAGGATTTAACCAAATAATGTAGTACTCACAAAAGAAAAAAAACTGAAATGTCTTTGTTGCATTTAACAGTCTGAAACAAAGCAATCTTTCATCCCGTATCAAGGCTTGACAAGTATATCAGCATAATAGCATTTTCTAACATTCTTAAATGTTGTGCATGCGCGCGTGCGTATAAATGAACTGCATAAATGGAGCTATTTAATTACTGGCTGAATTGCAAGACATTTTGAAAGGTGAGTTTAGGGTGACGCTGACTCTGTGCATGTGAGGTGCACCAAATAACCTCTGATTAAGGCCCCTGTCCTTCAAGCAAAAAAAGGAACCAAGTAGGCTATAAGCTGCAATGTTCTTTTAAACAAAAATCAGTTCACCATGTTTGGAAATGTCAATCTTATTCTGTAAAAAGCGACAATATACTAAATATGCAACATTTTGGTGGTGTTTGGCTCACGATTAAACATCAACATATATGGACCCTTAATATGGGAAAAGGTCCCAAAGTATTTTGAAGAAATTTATTTAAAACTGATAAGAGGCAAGTTCCAAATGTTCTGGAATTTATCACCCAAAATACACCAACTGACTACTCTGTGGCAGTGAAAATGAACATACCATCTGCCAAAAACTGACGATTTGACCATGCAAATTACTGAATTGAGATCCTGCTAAATTTATATGCATTTCAATGACTAAACTTTAAAATAATTAATTGCACACACAATACTTCAAATATTTGAAAATTTTTGCTTTGAAGCTTTTGTTAATAAACTGATAATACAATGAGTTACAACTGCCACATCACATTTTTCAATTTGAAAATAACCATTTTACATGTTGAACATTTTCTTTAACACAGAAGATGAAAAATTAACTTATGACAGAGGCACAAATGCACCTCTCTATAAACCGTTTGAGACACGGTGCTGGCATAACTTTGCAGGCAGCAAGCTGGACTTCTTGTAGAGGCTGAGAAGGATGCAAATCCATAAGTAAAACAATCCTGCTTCATTTTAAATCAGCTCCCCCCCAGCCCCCCCCCCCCCGAAGCCAGTAATTTTGTGTTTCCCTTTCGTGAGCTTTGTGTAAAACTGCTCTAAAATAGGCTAAAAACCATGATCCTGATATGATGCAGTTTAAACTCAACAAGCACTGTTTAATATATATTTGTAAGAACAACGTTAAAACAACTGCATAAAGCACAAGACTGAAATCTTATATATTATTTTCCTTCTCACAGCTTTA
>JARFYF010000056.1:6047192-6058155 GCA_030265395.1 Rhina ancylostomus
ATATTAAATGTCTCATTTGACAGTTAGCTAAGCTGAAGGGTGGCTTAGCTAGCCATCAATGCTCCTCAGCAGTTTTGTGGGTAGTACACATTCTGCTGTTGTCTCCTCAGCCCCCACCCCGTCATGGCATTGTGGCACAACAGGCTGTGTTTAAAATTGAGGACGCTTCAGGCAAAAATTTGACATTGACAGATTGGATAAAGGCACGTTTGTTCTGACCACACGTGTTGGCACAGGTAGCAAATACTGGCCCGAGGTCAAACTTAAACTACAAAAGAGATTTCTTACTTCTGTTATAATAGTCTTAAATATCAGAAACATCTAAAAATTTGTTGAGTGTAACATAGCTTTGTTTTCTGTTAGGCACACGTCAGCAATACGCTGCCCAAGGCCACACTGCTCTTGGGACCCAAGCACCTGGTGGTGTGAGGGTGTGGGGGACCTGTGCAATTAGTCTTCCACCACCATACCAGGCAAGGCCAGGCGCACAAGGATCACCGGCAGCAAGTCAGATTCAACACTATTTGGCTAGTATTTAGAAATTACTTACAAAAAAAAGTGTAGCTGGTTTAAAAAACAATTTTGCTCCCCTTCACTGTTGAGGTGAGATTACTCAAGGATATTTCACTTAGTTATCTTGGGCTCCAGCTGATGCAGTTCACATCAATTGTTGAAGGTGCAAGATAATGGACCAAGTATTCTTGAGCAATGACACTTCAACCAGCACTAAAATGGAAAAAGATTTGCTAGCTACTTGCATGCTGAGACAGGATTTTCGTCAAAGTATAACTGAAGGAATGGAAAATTTAATACCTCTGCACTGTAATCATAGTGTATTTGATACAAATTTATTTCACCACCATGAATATAAAGCTCCCTTTACCAGCGAGCTTATGAAAGAGCTTCCAAAACTACCTTTGAAATTTGAGAGCAGTTTGCCTATATTTTATTCATTCATGGGATTACGAACATCTCTCTGAACTGCAGCACTTGGTAGCTATTTGTGCTCAGCTTTTCAGAAGGCAGTTACCATTCATGTACTGCACTGGGGGTCTGGAGTTACATACAAGGCAAACCACGTGGAATAAAATTAATCTACTTTCTTTAGGAGATCAGAACAAGTGGTGAATTTCATGATTTCACTATCAACAATGATGCTAGTTTTTTTTTAAATTACAGCTTAACTAACTGTGTGTGAAGTCTCACCTGCCATGGTAGCCAAATGTGTTTCCAGTCTCAGAGGCGCCTAACTTTGGTCAAAGTTTGAATGGCCAAGCAAAGCAAGCCACATCCATAAACTGGAGTTTTAAATGGTGTGCTGTGATACAGTTGATCACAAGTTCCAACAAATCAAACTATTGCCTAAAAAGCATGAGAGTTTATTTCTGGGAGGCCAAACATATATGGACAAAATGTGTACCTATTGAATTTCACAGAAAATTCATTGTGACAGTATGAATAACCAAGAAACATGCAATGAAAATTTTAAGAAGATACACAAGTTGTTTCAAAGAACTAAGTTTTAATATTTCTTTTTTCAGATGCCAAGGATTATTAAGCAATTAAAGCACTGTTCTTTAAACACCAGTTAAGAAATAAAACAAAAATCTCCTTCGTAAAGGGTAATAAAACTTGCACACAACCATTATTTAACTAGATGATCAGTGCAGTTTTGTCTGGGGTGGATAAAGATCCAATGGGCCAAAATATCCTCTAACAGCAAACGTGTACTTAAGGAAAAAAGTAAACTTTGACATAATTGAGCTCATTTATCATTGGTCAATTAAACTTAATGATCATCAGCCTGAGCTTTTAGTCAATAGAACTGATTGGTATTTACTGTATACAGATTATTCAGTGAGGTGAACCATTTTTGTACTTCATACAGCTGTGGAGTGCTCATTTTAAGCTCTTGAATTCAAGTACTTAAACTGAAGAACACCCGATGATAGCTCTGTATATGAATCAATAAGGACATGGACTACTATTTCACTACATTTTGCACACTTCAACATTTTTTTCCTTTCAGCTGAAGGACACACCAGTGAGATATGAGTTTTTCAATGATAGAAGACACACTTGCTGTTGTGAAGAACTGCTGGTCTCACTCTTTTCTTTGCCAGGACTGATGAAAGTTATCATGAGTGTGACTGGCTGACTTGATTTTCTTTTTGAATGCTAAAATGACTTTTTTAAAAAAGCTAGAGCAAGACCAATCCTTAAGTTAACAGTCTGTCAATCATCTGAAATAGTAAGTTTCAAAGCTGTCCAAATTAAGTTTATTATTTTCTTACTCCTCTACGTGCATTGATAAATTCCCATCTGGTCATCTACCATTTTGTTTGCAAGCCCAAGTCTTTTAAAAACAATGCTCCTTTTTCAGGTTCTTGGCAATGCATTTAAGACAATAAATTGGACTTCAAAACTATTGTTGAAACTTTCCATTAATGCATTTAATTTGGCAACAAAACTGCTTATGCTTCCCTATCTGCTAGAAATAATGTGCTACTATTTAGATTATTTAAATAAATGAATTATATTATAGAACATATTTTCATTTCACCTAACTGGAATTGCAGAAAGTGGTTCATTCATTAAGAGACTTATTCTGCCGCCACTATACATATTCAGGTGTCCTACAATTCTAGACATAGCAACTAGCAAAAAAAAAAGAAAATTTATGTGGATTGAAATGTACTGCTTAAATAATGTTTCTCTGGGCATAGCTGAGAGCCTTCTAATGCAAGAGAGCTGTTTAAGCATTACCCTGGCACAATGAACTAATCTCTCCCTTGCTAGGGAGATAATGTGACCCCCAGAATGCATAAAGTCACCCAAAAAGCGAACAAAAGCAGCTCTCAAAAATATAGAACCATTCATCGAAGCTAACGACTTGTTCATTATGAGTGATGATGGATAAAGACTTCTCACGCTGAGATGAAATCAAGATTTATATGCATTGCTTCCTCCTGCAACTTGTGGGAAGATCATCATCATTTAATTCTATCTCTGCGGCCAGTGATGGGCATCCAGAGAGCTGGTTATCAAACGGCGCAGTCAGCTGGCAAAATCAGAACGTGCAGTTGGCACATCTGGACTGCAATGCCACAGCTGAGGGTGAACAATGGCTCTTGGCAAGTGGCCAAATTGCTTGCAGACGCTAGCAGGTTTGATCCACAACCACCCTACCAGCTTTTTATGTGAATCAGATTTCTGAGTGTTAAATGCTCCTCTGCCATTTTTTTCTGCTCTTATCAGCCCCGCCGAATATGGCCTTGAGACAGCTCATCCACGTCCTTTCCTACTTTATCTATTCAAACTTTTAATAAAACTTCACATTTCATCCACAGATAGTTAATTTAATCTTTGACAGATTATAGACCAGGAAATAAAAATTGCTGGAAATCAACTTTTACTATCTGATGGCATTTTGTGGTTCAGGTGTCAACATAGAACTTTTACACTCAAGAACTGGCCCTGGTTTTAAAAACGAGAGTAACCAGAGTACGTCAGAAATGTCAAGAATGGAGGGGTGCACCTTACAAATGAAGGAAAAAAGTTCAGCTGTATATTTTATTTCCTATTTCTGTATTCATGGGATTTAAATTCTGTTATCAGTGACAAAAGCATATCCAGAATATGGACTGGTAAATGACATTACTGGACTGATAGTTCACTTTATGCACACTTGAGTTTTACATGTGGCAGTAATAACTGATTTTTTTTTTACTAATTTGAAATTGGCTGTAGAAAAATTCATATGATTATCAATTTCTGGTTTTCTCATCAATACATCTCGAGGACAACAAGAGTAAACTGTGGATACTTAGCAAACATTTTTAATTCCCAAATACAAAGTAGTCTCATTTTAGAATTTGTTTTTGGACTCTCAATGTACATCCCTGAAGGCGATCCATCTGGTGCATTAAAAACTCAAGCCTACATGCTCTGATGACATCAATGAAGGGGATCCCCATGGACTGCATTCGCTACCTAGCACTGCGGTGTTGTTAGTGCGATGTTTTCAGGCCAATCAGAAGTAGGCTTTTAAACTGTCTCCACTGAGATGTTCATTACATTTTTTGAAAAATCTCTGCAGGGACCACCATTTTCTCTCACTATCATTTGAAAAAAAGTTACCTTGAAATGAACCAACTCTGCTCCCAACAATGCCAGCTCTCGAACATGGTTTACTGGAATCCCCTTGATGGATGTCAAAGCCAACTCATTTGTCTCTTTTAATGTACATTTAGACAATCTGTAGTCTGGCTTATAGAGGAACCTTCTGAAGATTGATAAAATTACTTCCACTGTTTCACCATTTCTTCAAAAAGTGAATGGCACATTAAAATGAATGAATAGATAATTTCATAATTTTTCAGTCACTAATCTGAATGCATTGGTTAATTATTATTAGCACTAAAAGGATCCAGTGCATAGTTCCCAGAAGAATTCACTGGAAAATTATGAGCCTTGTCTCCATTAACCCTTTTACCAATAGCCCAACATGACAGATCAATGTTACAGAGTATTAAATAGCTCTAGGAGTGACAAAAGGACTGGTAAATGACATTAGTGGACTGCTGGTTCAGTAGAAAGCTATAGGCATTACAAGTACAAATGGAGGTCGCTGTTCCTATTGACTCCAAAAACTTCCAATTCTATTGAAATTCTCTGCTTTTTACCCCACGTTTGCTTTATACTTTCTCTTACATGTTTAACCATCTTCCTTTTATTATTGAAATCTTAGCCCTGGCAGCTGTCTGTAGTATATTGTGGAAAATAATGGCATCTAAGTTCCAAATTCACTGTTGTCCAGTGGTAATGTCAGAATTGCACCTCTCTTTACCAATGAGTAGAAATAATGGACAGGACTTGGCTGAGGAATGCTGGCCCCAAATGGCTGGTGATCACTCTCGAAACACCAGAAGGTTCACAGCACCTACACCAAAGTGGGAGGCCTGAACCTACTGGATATGCTCCAAGGTTGCAGTATAAACTCCAACTCCCCAGCAGTTACATGGGAAGCTGCCCCCGAATCTGCACAGGAAACTTGATCTTATTTACATGAATGTTGAGAGGAACAGTTCTGGGGCAAAATGATAAATAAAATAACTGACACTTTTATGAACTGACATTTTTAATAATTTAAGTGTTTTCAAGAACTTAATTTTGTTTTAATCTTCATAATTTCTTATTTGCTTCATTAAATAAAAAAAATCATGCTTCTGATATTTGGAAATATTCAGTGTTCTTGACAGATTTGACAGGTGCCCAAAGTTGATGTGCACTTCTGCTGGCTGTCAAAAGATGTTTCTCAGTCATTTTGTGGGTTACTCTGACCTGCACATGTGATGGCATCACATCACACAAAGCATCTGCCAGTTTCCAATGGTGGAAAGACAAGTCTGCACATACCACATATAGCAGCAAGCTCTGGAATAATCTTTCACTATTTACCCTCTGGGAATCTTTCAGAATTATTAAAGGTTTTTTAGATTTCCTTTTAACTCCTTCCACTCCACACCAGAGGATATGAAGCTATGAAGAGGTGCTGGTCCCGGTTCAGTTCCATCTACAAGGTTTGATTTCATTGAGTGTGCTCATCTCTCAACAATTGTCATTAATTTTGTGCCTTCAATTAAGACCCTTCCAACATGCATCACAACAGTGTTATCAAAACCAAGCCACACGAGGACACATTGATAAGCCAAGTATTTAAAATTGACCATTTTTGGAGAAGCACATTAAACAGACATATATTACATGCACGGCCACCATGTTAAGTTCAGCCAGATTGCCTGCCACTCTCTGGACTTTGAATTGAGCTTGCAACCACGCATCTCTCAACATTAAAGATCCACTACTTCCATTTCAAAGTATCAGCCATCTTTGCCTCTGCCTTAACCATTAGTTCCAGCCAGCATTCCCGTGTTTGATGATGCAGTGGCTCCCAGGCCATCAATGACGCAGTTACAATTCTCAACATGAGAATTAAGAGAAATTCTCCACCATTCTCAATGGTCTCCTTCAGCCTGACAAACCACCGACTGCATTCCTCCATCTTCACACTTCGATGCATTGGTCATTCCCTTCATTTCGCTCTGAACCATCTAGTTTGCAAATTCTTGAGCTCCCTTTCCTAAGTAGTCTCTCTTCAGAATCGCTCTCATTAGGTGTTTTGTCACCCATTCTAAGATCATCTTTGACCAAGATCCATTTTTATTTGTTATGATTAAGTGAAGCACGCTTCCCACAAGGTCTGTGTGGCCTTTTGTTACATTTAGGATGTCTACTTATTGACTACTTTGCCAACATTCATTTTCACAAATTCTACTCTGGAATAATATTTCAGTTAAGATGCAGCTCCTGCCAACCACCCACCTAGTAAGAACTAGCATCAAAGGATGAAAGGTGTGGAAAGAATTTGGATAAAAAGATTTCAAACATTGAATAAAATGTCAATTGCATATACTGTCGCAAGGCTCAAATTCTCACTGTAGAGAAATATAGAATGAAACAGTAGCTGTGCCACAAGAAGAAATAATTAGCTTCTCCCCAAAGTTACTTCCCTTTGGAATGTATCTTTATATCCCCTTACGATTCCTGATACAATAACTCTCAGAAAATTCTTTGAGATTTTATGACTTCAGTATCAGCCACGGTGGCAGTGAATGACAGAGCACATTTGAAGGGCAGAACTGCCAACTCCTGCTCCTATTTTCTAGGTTTCCATGTTGCCTCACTCTAGTGCTGATATAATTTTGTTTACAAATGATTTATAAATGGGTCTTAAGCCTTGACAAAAGCCCAAAAGAATTAATGTAGCAAACATTTATTTGTCCTATTCTTTATTCTATAGCTGCCTATGAGCATCTTAATCCTTGAGCAATCTGCTCCTGTTTGAGACGGGTCACCTTTAAGGTTTTTGCCATTTTTCGTCGTGCCTATCACAAGACAAAGTTACACCTATTACAAAAGTAGAAAGGAGGACAGAAGTAAAACAGGCCTTTAGCAAGAAAATAGAAATTACAAGAACAGAGCAACATTAATAATTGAAGAAATTGCAGATAGTGGATATCTGAAATAAAAACAACATGCAGGAAGCACTCCAGCAGCTAAGGCACCATTTATGGAAGGACTTGCAATGTTGTCTTGACTCCTCTTTCTGAGATACTGTCTGACCTGTTGAGTTTTTCCAGTATTTTGCATTTTTATTAAAAATAATAAAATGGGTAAAGAATGAAGAGAAAGGAACAATGCAGGCTCCCCCCCCCCCCAACAACTTTAATGCAAAAATTGTGGTCATGCAATTTTGCTCTGTAGCCTCTGGTTAATGCTAATACCTTTGGATCAATGTGTTAGATTGTTCCTTGCATCAATGCACTTCAAAAAAAAATCAGGACCAAAAATCTCTACTGATAAGCAAACTGAATGTTCATAATAGTAAGATCCTTCTAATAACATAAAGCTTCAAGATCCAAACCTACTTAGAATGTGGCACAATTATATAACTGCTGAAACACAAGTTACAATTTACATAATATCAATATTAAATCACCACACTGTCCATCTAATTTTTAAATTGGCTTCTCATTTTTACCTGCAGCCTTTTGTGAACCTTTTCTTCGTTTTAGAGCCTTCTGTAGTATCTCCTTCATGGTGACATTCATACTGTCAACTTGAATAAGTGAGAATCCACTCTGTGGTGCATTACTAAAATAAAAAACGAACAAGCATCATATTAAAGAACATTTGAAACTTAAGTTTAATTATTTCAAGATTCTATTGATTACACTACATCAAGCACTGAATTAAAGCATCTCAGATCACATGGTTGATATTATTCTGTGAAATGTCTCAAGACAGTTCACAACTCTGAACTCAAAAAAAAAATTCACCACCCATAATGAGGACATCAGAATTGAAGTTAATTACTTAAATAAGCATAGCTGGATCTGAAGCAGCTCATGCTAAACAACAGGCAGGGTAAACTACATAATAATGCAGATTTTATAACAAAATGAAATACTGGCACAAATTAACAAATTCAATTTGAAAAATTCCCAACAATTTTTCAAATTATAAAATCATGATATCCAAGAAAAAAAATCCTCCACGATTATGCCATCAGTAAGGTACAATATTCACTCAGTAATTTTCAGACATGTGTAGACAAATAAACAGATACGGACTGTCAAATTGAGCTGATATTTTTTAAGAAATTAATTTATCTTTTAGTTCGACATCTGAATATACATTATCCCATAAAACATAACACAGTTTTGAGTCAAAAATGTACATGGCATATTTGTTATTTAACTATTAAGATTGCAATATTCCATTTTAAATTGGTGTCAAAAAGGCTGCTGTGAACTAAGGAGAGCTAAAACACCAATCTTTTCTCATGTCACAATTCATGTGACGATCAGCAACTTTTTAGTACCAATTCCCTCTCCCCCGGGACTTAAACAGAACAAGACAGAGAATTTGCCAGATCAGCTGTTCTTGACACCCAATGAAGATTGTAACATTTTTCTGCTTCAGATATGAATACATCTAAAACCCATCTGAAGATTGCGCAAAGAACTCCTTCACCAGATATTAAACTCACAAATCCACATCCTTAAAAGAAATGCATCAACTTGACAGTAATCCTCAACCATAGCAAAGTATCGGGGAAGAGGTACATAACAAGACAACCCAAAGTAATTTTTCTTGGGACTTGTGCATTTCAATTGAGAGGAAGCAACTCTTTGCTTGTCTGATCCATCAGATAGCTCAGAAGTTGCTGATTTTTGTCCCGTTTATGGAACTAGTCTGAGGTCAGATTTTTAAATATCAGGACTGAACTATTATAAGCATAAATTATCATTTCAACGTATTTCATTCATTGGAGGGAGGCTGGTTACAAATGTTGTAATATTTCATTGATGTGCACAAGAACCTATAGAATTAAGAATGAACTTGGAGATAAAACTGAATTGATGAATCCTTAGGATCAAGCAGTCTTCCCCTCAACAACTCACTCCCCCCTCCATTTTATTATATACAAGTCGAGATGGTGGATTTTATGAAATAAAAACCTTTCACAAAGAATATATATACACCTGCTGCAAGGTTGCCTTAAAATTGATATATTGATTTTGAATTGGCAAGGGAAGTGAAGTGGCTTCCAACTGATGCAAAAATTAACTTTTGGTCTTTTGCTAGGGTTATTTTTTAAATTTCCTTTCCTTTCGCCATTTTGCTGCTAATTCCAGACAGGGGTTTGAATTCAACTATCAACACCTTCAAGATGAAAATGTGGCCAGCAATGATGCACACTGAATCTGAGCACTGTACCATTACCAGCTTAAACCAACAGCACGTGAGTGAACAGTGCACTCGCAACCAGCTCGGTGGGCAATAGCAAAAGGATCCTCTTGCTTTGCCAATCTGCTGGGCTAGTTTACCATGGTCAAATCCTTCCTACCAAGCAGCCGGCTGAGAACTGTCAAACTAATCATACATTACACTCTGTCACCGAATGCATGCTGAACCACAGCCATCACTTACATCAATATCTGGAGCTGATCCCAGACTGCTCACTGCATACAGTTTTGCAAGCCAAACTACCATCAGAATTCTCTTTTCACAGTTACACAAGGAATAGAGGTAATCATTTTTAAATTTCACTGTTACTGCTGTAGGATTCAAACAAAATTAAGTATGCGTAAATAAATTATAAACCTTCACTAAGTTCTTGGAAACAGGGAGAAAAATATTGTAGCAACAAATCCTTTCAACCCACAGTAAATACCTTGGTATAAATCTGAAACCTACATAAAAAAAGCTACATATATGAATATTAAATGAATATTCATATAAACTGAAATACAGATGGTTAAATTTCAGCTTTATTCATGAGTATAAATTTATAAAAAAAGTGCTGTTCCAACATCAATACTACAAACTAAAATTCTGATGGCACTTAAGCACTTACAGTACAAGAAGAAATGTACAGCATCAAGTAAAAACGACTTCAAAATGACTATAATTCACATTTGTCAACATAATCAAAGAGATGAACAGTGGATCTTTTTGCTGTAACTTTAGAATATAGCTGATTGCCAACTTTTCTCTCTAGTCCTTCAAAACAATTGAACTCCACTCAACAATCTCATCTGGAAGTCAAAATACTATGTTTAAAACACAAAGTCATGAATCAGAAAATTTGCCATCTCCTTTGCTTCAAGCTACAATCTTGCAGCAATGAATATCTGGAAATAATAAAACTTGAAACATTACTAGAAATAATTTTGAAAACAACAATTTTTCATCTGGTGTACATTAATGATATCTGATATCTACGAATGAATGCGAGGAGGCAATCCAAATACAGGGTTCAGTTGACAGCCGCCTTCTCTGAGATTATGAGATCATCTGCACCCCATAATTTGATTACTTAGGGGCTGCAGTCATTGTTTTATGGATTATGACATCCCTAATTGCAAATACTTCCTGCCGGCTGACTAGCAACATTGGATGACAGGAACATTTTCAGCATCAAGGCTCACGCACTGAATATTTGTCATGATCCTATTATTCAAGGCTACTTGCATTAATACTTATAATACATGCACAGATGATCACAGGTTGGGTTGCAACTGATTACAGCTGATTGCAGAAGTTATTTCACCATGATTGAAGACCCGCGTGGTTTCTATCATGTTCAAAATAACAGTTTAGTCAAGTTGCAGTGCCTCACAAACATATGCTTTCCTGAAAAATGGAACATGCAAGATTGTGAGCAGAGCGTATTAAAGCCCCAGCGTGTTCTTCTCGGCAATGGGAAGTAGGTTAGTTACAAGAGCTTCTGCAGATGCTGGAATCTGGAGCAACACACACAAAATGCTGAAGGAACTCAGCAGGTCAGACAGCATCAACAGAGGGAAATAAACAGTCAACGCCCTTCATAAAG
>JARFYF010000056.1:6064244-6076518 GCA_030265395.1 Rhina ancylostomus
CAATGATGTATGCTCAGAAAATATTACACAATATTAAATGAATGACTGAGATGAATGATCTACTAGGCCCTAATTACTACTCCGTGGCCTTGAAAATCAATTGTGGCTTATCTGCATACATAAGTAGGGCTTTCGTGAATCCAGAGTCTGTGGAAATAATTACAATTATATCAAAATTCCTCATTTTTTAAATTATAAATATTTAAGTTCTAAGATATTTCTACTTCTACCTCTACTTTGTGTATATCACAAGTTTTTCCACTCTATTATCTGGTTGAAATTGCACTTTTAACTTCCTGACTTGCTGTCTGGGTATTCTTCAAATGGACTGGTTCCTTATCCTGTTTGACAACATCTGTTACTGAAGCAGATTCCTGACAACAGCTGAAGTTTGATGAAAAGTCATCAACCTGAAGCACTGGCTGTTTGTTTCTCCACAGATACTGCCAGACCAGCTGAGTATTTTCAGCAATTTCTATTTTTGTGATGTACATCACACATTAGATATTAGTGGTCAAACTAAAATATTTTTGCTTTTTCACAAATAGTGGGATCATTTTTGAGATTATGGAATGGTCACTGGCTCAACAGGGGCCTTAAATAAAAATGTTGTGGCCAATTCCATGTTCAACGTTTCACGTACGCATAAAGGACAAACATTTTACATCTGGCCCAAAGCATAAATGGACAATCTATTTCATTCTAAAAAGTTATCCATTTACGTTTTAAGTTGTCAGAATGTAATATAATTATAGCAATTGCCTACTACTTTCATTAGTATTTTAAGCCAATTCTACTTGCACTCCTAGGAATAAACAGGAGAACTACAGCACCTCCAGCCAGCAATGCAATCACTGTGGAAAATGCAGTTACAACAGACCTTTTAAATAGTAGGATGAAAGGAGAAAGCAACCAGTTAAGACACATTTCATCAGGAAAATCTATACTTTATTCAATCCACTTCCCCCCGCAAAATGGACTGGTTTTAAACAAAGCTCTCAATACACTAATGATGGCATACAGGAGCCAAGTAACTGCCCTCAGACTGTTCCTTAAAAGCACTGCTGCATTACTTTGCCAAAGTCCACAGAACTTGCCAAATTTGGTCATGCCTGCTTAGCTTGCTCGACTGATTGTGCCAGAAAAGAAAATAAGACACAGATGTATTTGAGCTCTTTGTGGTGCCAGTAAAAGACAGTTAATGGCTTTATCTCAACCCTCCCCTCCAGCTGGGCACAGGTGGAGGATAATGAGGGCTCTCTCCCTATTCAAACTCAATTATTTACCAGTCATGATAACCAACATCTTGCACAGACAACCACATTAAGCTCGGCATCAAACACGCACCAAGAACTATTTCCGCTGACAAGCACTGAGCTTTGCTTACAAACTCAAGTGGGTAATAGTTTTCATTGGCACAAATTTAACTGTTGACATTTTCCCCAATGGCTTCTGCTGAAATATTTCCTACTGAAATGGTGGCGCAGAAATAGTCTGACTTGAATATTTAAGATTCATCGCATAATCCTGCCTTTCCTAATCATATTGTTAAAGGAGCCAACTCAGTCACCTCATTTTTATTCCGAACTCTACCAATATGAAGTAAAATGATGCCTACACATCTGGCAGTTTCAGAACAGTGATAATGGATTCCATCGGGAGAAGTGTATAATTGAGCTAGGTTTATTTGGAATTAGATGCCAAGGAGAATATCAGGAGGAAAACAAAGATATGAAAAGGCATTGAAACATAGAACAAAAATTTGTAAGAAAGGCTTTATTCAAATAAAATGCAATGTATAACTATAGGCCAAGATCCAAATTATAAAAAAGAACTTTCAACACATTAAAGTTATACTCTATTACCATTTTCCTTTAATCAGCACAAAAAATACAATGTCAGCTCAAGGCTATACTTCCTAGATCTCTTACATTTTAAATGCTTGGCTGTTTTGCACCATTACAAAATTTAACACTGATAAATAAAAAAAAATGCCCATTTTGCCTTTCGATCAAGTTTCAAAATCACTCACTGGTAGCAACTTGTATGACTTGCTTATGTGCTTATCATCACTTAATCTATAAGAGTAAGCTGACATGATTTTAAGTTATTTAACATTTTGTAATCAGTGTGTTAAATACTGTAAAGGTGTAATAGAAAACCAATTAGAATTGAATTGGTACTACTTGAAAAGGAATTGTTAACAGGATTATGACCAAATAAATGTCATCTCTTTGATCTACTTCATCAGTATGAAAGTACCATCAGACCAAATGTTCTCATAAGATTGAGAAAAATGCTCACTAAGATTAGCCCTCCGTTCTCCTTCCCTTTCCCTTAAATATAGAGATACACCTTCCCACCTCTCATACAAACAAGCATCCAACCTGTACAACTAATATTTTACTCTTAAGGTCATCAGTGGAGTACCTCCAGCAATATTTCCCGTTTTGTCTCCATACAATTCCTTCTCAAGAATTTGTTTTTACTCCTTTCCACCCAAATCATCAGCAGCTCCCTTCAAAGTCTAGTCCTGGATTGCAGTTTCACCAGTGACCACTTCCCTCTTATTTATCTAACCAAGATGGTATTCAAATGCAAACAGTGGGAATTTTCTGTCAAGTTGCTTGGAACTTTATCCAAATGAGGTTCATATTTTCTTTTACAAAAGATCAGTGTAAATACACAAAATTGGTCTCAATGAAATTGATGTATATATAGCATGTGAACATCACTGTCATACATTACTTTAAAAAACACATCCAAAAGTTCAGCATCATCAAGATTACAGAACAGAACATGGCCATTTGGCCCATCTAGTTCCTGTCAGCTTTGTGCAGTGAAATCCAATCAATCAGTCTCATTCCACTGCTTTATCTGAGGCCCTGCACAAGTTTATCTCCGTTAGGCCTGTCCAATTTCCTTTTGAAATCTTTTATCATTTCTGCTTCCACCATCCCGAAGCTCCAGGTCATTATTACCCACATCCACCTGTATGTGGTTTGCCCCAAACCTAAATGCTTCATGTTCTTCTCTGGGTACCATCAAGTTAATGGGAACAATTATTTTACTTTATCGATCCACTCTCCACATCAATCCACTCTCTACTCAATCTCCTTTCCTCCACTGAGAACACAAACTTCTCCAACTTCACCATGTCACTCAAATTCCTTGTCTCTGGAACCACCTCGATGAACCACCTCTGAGCCCTTTCAACAGCCTTCACATACTTAAGCGTGGTGTACATAAATGGACACCAGACTCCAGTTGCCTAACCAGAGCTTTTTCTAAATTCAGTACAATTTCCCCACATCTTGATTTCAGAAACCCAAGACCCCATGTGTTTTGCTAACGTTTCTCAGTGTGTCCTTAAATCTTCAAAGATCTACGCATACAAATCCCCACATTCCTCTGCTCCAGCACATTTTTGAACTGTGCCAGTAAGTCTACATTCCCTCTCTCACAGTCACTGTGCCAAGAATGCATCAAAAGCAAATTTTAAAATGTTACTCTCAGCAGCAGTCCTCACACTAACCCTTGTGAAACATCCTCGACCACTGACCAGTGGGCAAAACCACAATTTGCTTCCCCACCGCCCCCAGTCCCTCAGCCCTTAAGCCATTATAAAAAAAATTTAAACTGAAACTAATGAAACCCATTATTTCATGAACCTCAAATTTGTAAGCCAGCCTAATGTAGCACTTTGTCAAATGGTTTCTTAAAATCCATACAGACAATATCCACTGCATTCCTTTCGACTTCTTTATGCATCAAAAAATTCTGATTGGGTCAGTCAAATAGGATTTGACTTGTACAAATCCATCTTGTCTTTCTTCAAGTAACTTGAACCTCTCCAAGTGCCTGTTCATTTTCCCCCCAATTTCTAAAACCTTATGGAATACCAGTGTACGTTGATCAGTAACTTGGAAGGTTCCTGCATCCTTTCTTGAAGGATATCACATTTTCCCCTTCCCTGTCTCAAGGAAAGATTATGACAAGTCCTCTGTTAACCTCACTCCCATCACCCTTAGAAACTCTGGATTTAAGCCATCCAGAAACAGGCAATTTACCCACTCTAAATAAAGCCAGCTTTTTAGGTATACTCTGCCTTTCAATTTTTGACCCATCCTCTTTCAAACCAAAGATTTATCAACTACTCATCAAATATGTAGTCTTGCCCTAGACCAAGAATTTGCCATCTTCTTTGCCCTTAGTGAATCATTGTTCACGTGCTTGAAGACTACTTTTTGGTTCTCTTTTAAGATAACAAGATAATTAACCTCAGAACAAGGAAGGAATATGGATACTTTTAAAAAAAATGATCAAGTGGAAACATGTGAATTCTGTTTCATTATGTGGAAATTTCAGAAGAGAACCATGAATTTCAAATCCTTTCGTGTCTTGAGGTGTTTGCACAGTAATACTGGGGCAATGTATATAGACATCATTTAGCATGGTAACCGAGTACATATTCCACCTAGGGTTAAACATTGTATTTTTTTAAAAATCATTTCTGACACCAGTTTTTCAAATATAATCAAAACCATTTTTGCATGGCCAAATACTGTTTTATTTGTTTCATGACCTTAACTTCAAACTCTTCATTTTGCAATCCTTATATCAAATTAAACATGAAAAAGACTAGACTAGTCCTATTTGTCATTTCAGGGTATTGCCGTGAACGTCTGAATGGCATTCTCCAAGTTTCCAGAAAAGTAAAAATCTTAAAAAAAATTCCAGACAGAATCTCCTGCCAAAAAGGAAACCATGTCAGGTTTACTTATTCTAAATCTATGTTAAGTCCATATGTAAGATTTCTGACTGGAACAACAATCTGGCTTTAGAATAACAAACTATTGTAATACTCAAAAAATGTGAAGGGCAAGAACTTCAGCTGGCACACAGCCAGATTAAATACTGGTGCACAGTATAAGACAGCACTGGCTCAAAGAAAGACTTTGCAGCTGCAATATGTAATTTCTCAAATAAAGGAAAGATGAAGAATAAAAAAGGCATCAGAAAATGTTATGCAACAAATTATTCAGTTAATTCCAAGGAAATAAAGCAAATAAATTGCTGACCAAATATATTGGCCCGTAGGCACCCCCTATTTGCACAAATTTCAAAAAGGTATTTTCAACATTCTTCTCCTTGAACTGGAACAAGCCTTCAAAGGATGCAATACTACATCAGTAAAAGTACACTGACATTATGGAAGCTAGGAGTAATTTTACCAACCTTTTGTTCTAATTAAATTCAGATAGATTTTATTTTAGTTATATTTTCCAGATTTTGTACCCTGAAAGCGCAAAATCTGGAAAAACTTTGTTTATAAAAAGATACATTTAAGTGTGGACACAAATAGCTCCTTTACTCTCAAACAAGTGAATAAAATACACAGATTAATCTAAATATAGAATTATAATCAGTTAAGGGTTAATTACGCAATATATTTCAAGTTATTGAGCATGGTTATTGCTCTACGAATCTATGTACTTTGCCAATGGTGCTGTGGTTGAAACTGCATGTTTATCATCAACCTTGTATTTTTAATCAATGTATACCAAAGATCTTATGCAGAATTAAAAGTGACATGAATGGCTGGTAATTATACAAATGCATGACTAATAACATGGACAAAAATCACATGCAGCAAATGTTGATCTTAGTTTTGAGTTCAAAATCAGAGTCAAATTAGAAGGCTCATTTCGATTTCTTTAAGAAACCATGACTGCAGATATTTGTCCAGTTGTCTGCTGATCATTAAATAAACTGCAGAGGCCCTTAAGAGAATTCTCTAAAACGTCAGGAACCAACAGGAGTAGTGCAAACTAAACATTGCAGAGGAAACGTGCGTAATTATAACTTTCAGCAAAATAAAACATTCATCAGTATCAAATTACTTGAAACATCCCCAGTTTAAACAGTTTTTTTGAAAAACAGATATTTAATTGCTCTTTTTATATGTGATGTTTTTCAGTGAATTTGGGAAGTTTGCACAAGGTTCTGTAAGGCAGAATAAGGATTCTCTATTAAACTACATTTTTCACATATGGTGGAATATCATTCAACTGGTTAACAACTTGATATTTATGAAATTTTATCAAGCCTATTAAAATGCATTGTTTTCACCAAGTAAAATGCACTGGGTCAAAGTGGAAATAGTGTCAACAGTGTCAACATTAAAATAAAAGGGTTAATATATATATTTTTTGAAACTTACATCCGAACAAAGAGAGACTGTTTTGCTGCCAGCCCAGGCGGTGAGTACTTCTCAACCAGTGCCAATGTACTGAAGCCGAACTTGTGAATCGGCTCATTGGAATCCAATGGTGGAAAATCTCCATCGACTTCTCCATCATCCTCTGCAATGTGAAGGCAGTAGACATCCACATTTTCACTGTAATGAAGAAACAGGAAGTATCAGAAAAAGTCAAATTACCAGTGGTCAACTGACAGCGGTGGTCTAGGTCTGGCTGCAGTAACCTCCTGCTGATGAACAAAAACCTGATTGGGCAAGAGAGCATGGTGGAGTAGAAAAAAAACGAAGTGCTTTGCTTTAAAAAGAAAAGTAATTTTCTTTGGGGGAAAAGAGACCTTCAAATAAATCTTAACAGTGCAATAGCTTACATTTTAACACATTTGCTTCCCACTCATGTTTGTAAGCAGAACACTGACTTTGGCAGAAAACTAGAGAAAACCTCCATGCCACTGGTATTTTTGCCAACATATCCCTTGGCATCATTTGTATTCTTTTCTTAGTAAACAGCATCGTGGTTCACAGATTTGGAATGTAGGAACACTCAATTGCTAATAAGCATTGAGAAAAAGCAATGTTCACCAGAACACACGTTTTTAAAACCTAATCTACTTAACCGTGGACAAAATGCTTCCAAAACAGTCCAGACCAATATTTAATGGTGAGGGGGAATCTTATTTTAGAGATGATTAAACATTTACATTCTTTTGGCACTTGAGTGCAGCAGGCAACCAGAACACGAGAGACTTACAGAAACATACTGACAGATAAGACACACTACAGCCAGAAGACAGCCTTAGAATGCTGTGGCTGGTGGTACAAAGAGACAGAAGCTGCTCGTCGAATAGGGAACTTTCAGTTAAGGCAGAGAGAATACAATTGCTGTAATAATTAGCTTCTTACTCCCTATGCACAAAGGAACATTCCAAGTAAAATGCAGCATCTGAAATAAGAAATGTCACAAATATAGAGACAATATATATTACTTTCCATCAGGCATGCATAAATTTCTTTAAATACTATAGGTATAAGCAGAACAAAACACCAACAACAGCATATTCCCTGGATCTTCTTAATCTCTCTTGTACCTGTTATTTCAATTGGTTTTCTATCGACTATAAACAATAGTTCAGGCAGAGTGAAGATGGTCATATTCTTTCTTAGTTTTTATTTCTCACCCAGTCCTCCGCACCCCTGAGCAGTGCCCAAAAAACTATTTTTTGAAATTCAGATATTTTATTAAAGAATATCCGACCCATTCCAACTGGACAACCAGATAATTAACAAAGAACTTATGTTTTGATACTAGATCAGACCAAAATAATTAACAAACATCACTGAAGACCTCCAACACACTTTCTCTCCAAAATACCCATGAAGATATAACAGCATTATTTTACCATCATAAAATTTGTTCCGTGTACCTAATCTACCTTCATGTGAATGAAATATTGACAAATCTGTACTTGACAAAATTGCTATTTTCCTACATTGCAATTTTAAAATTAGCTCCAATATAAATTAAAACTTGAATACTTTTGCAAGAATTAAATTATTTATCCAATTTATTTTATCCATTTAGAAGCAGCACAAACAAAATTACTTTTTGGATAACCATCAATCTTCAACAATGCTCATGAGACCAAAAGTAAATATATCCAAGCTGTACAATAAGGACACATGGCAACTCAAGGTCAAGGTAACCCCCGATTATTGAACTTCCATCAACAAAGTCATTTGATCCGTCACATCAGGAAGTGGAAATACAGATCATTATAACATTCCCTGAACCCGGGACCTAATTTCAACAGTGTAGGGTCCCCGAGAACTGATGGAATCAGAACATTCAAGCAGTTGGACAAAAGAAAGTCTCACAAAACTCAAGTCTTCATCAATCTCATTTAGGTGAACTTGCATTCCATTGCAATCAACTGTGCAGTAGTTCAATATACAAACCCACTACAGCAGCATGATTTATTACACTAAAGTTTCTTTTGGAATTGAATTTCCAATAAAATGGAATATCATAATTTTGTACACTGCATTCACTCACATTGCTTAACATCCATGGCTCTCCAAGAGGAACCTACTGGAGGCAGGTTAACAATCACATCAATGTACCTACATCTGAAACGTATCAGCCAGGGTTCAGCGGTAGTACTTTTCACCCAAGGTCAGAAGCTCGACTTTGCAATCCAGTTTAATACATCACTGTAGCACAAAGCACTGTCTTTTAGATAACAATTGAAACCAAAATCTCATCAGCTCTTAAGTGCACGACAAAGGCCCCATGGTATTTTAAGACAGTGGGAAAATTTCCTTGTCCTTTCCAACAGTTATGCCCCAATAAGATTATGGTGTCAATGGTCACTTGTGGGAACTTGCTGTGTGCAAACTGGTTTCTGTATTCAGCTATGCTGTGATAGTAACTACGTTTACAGCTGTCCATTGGAACTCAAGTGCTTGCCGGATGCTCTGACGATGAGGTGTGACATGATTTATTTAGTTAATAATGAGCAAGTCAGAGTAAGATAAATACTCTGGAATAAAAGTCATCTTAACAAACTTAATGTTTGTTCTTTAAAATTCAAAGACGTTTTGGAAGTCTCCCAGTCCTTTGTCCCACCATTCAGCATCCAGGGAATCTACTTCACTGCTAGTCTATCAAACTACATGGTGAATAATATAAACCTATGGTAAGAAAATACTTGCATGGTAACTCAGAGCTGGATTCAATAAAAATCAAAGAAAATGCCATGAGAAAACATGGGGAAAATAGGTTTCCATGAGTTGGCTTTTAACTCTACTATCCCAAGTATCAAATCCTGCATGGCCAAGTGGCATGAAGGCATGACATTTTACAACAAAGCTACACAACTCCTTATGCTTATAATTTAGGTTTCAAATCATGTTTATCTCATTAATATTTTGACTTTGTACCATCCAACAATATTGAGTTCAGTGACGTGTAAAATTGACAAAATTATAATATGTAAAAACTACAGGGCCAGAAAATTAAGATGGTGTACATTATCTTATTTGAATGTGGTAACTCAGTTGAAAAATGTCTGCATGAAAGTATTATACATCTATATTGTTTATAAAACTTGGGAAAAGGGTCAGAAAGTATTAACAATTATAAAGATACTGCAAACTCAGCTAGCTCTTAGCTGCATCACAATTTGAATCAAAAGTTCTCTTCATTTCTCTTCAATTTTCATTTATATGAACATTCTTAAAACATATGCCCGCAAACTTTTGTTCTTCATCAAATTTCCTTCCACAAGATTCTCATTTCTTGCTCTTCCATTGTTGTCTTTCCCTTTTGTCCAATCATGAAAGAGAAAGCTTCTTGAAACCACACTTCACTAACTTGATAAGTTACATCACAGCCATCCAATCCCTACTCATCTCCAGCCCCAAGATGGGCCACGGGCACTCAGCTTCAGTGTGCCGAACCGAACCAAACCTTAACCCTCAGACCGCCAAAGAACTGAAACAGTTCTTGTACAGGACAAGTTTCCTTTGACATCAGCTAGTTCCAACAAATGAAAGCTATTGCTTGGATGGTTTTTACATGTGCAAGCTTTAGGTGACTTTACAAGGATTTTCAATGCTCTTGGATTCTTTTAGTCACTGCTTCAAATTCTCAATCTGAACTGAAAATCTGAATCGACTTTTCTGCCAAATTGTCACCCACCCCTTAACTTCCTTTGCCCCCATCTCCAAATGTTCTTTTTCTCAACTTCAGTCCCTATTCCTCAGGACAGAATAAAGTCAATATCGACAAGCATACACATCCAACACTTCAGCTACAATTACACCCACTTTGCTTTCTGCAAAGGCCTCTACTTTAGCTGCCTAATCTCAGATACAGTTGCTCCAATTCCACCTTTCATGTTGGTCTTTTCAATATCTCCCCTTTCTCCTCCATTCTCTTTTACCATAAATGCCAGCACTTGAACATGTCCATTCCACTTCCCACAATTCTGCTGTCACCCCTTCCCCTCTCAACTCAAACTCAGGCCTGATCTCACCAGTTTCCACATTCAAAATACCAGCTTCCACAATCTTTGGCACTACCATCATGACGCCCACTATCAAGCACACCTAAAACCCCCTTTACTAGAATTCACTCCTCAATGTAAAACTTCAGTCCTCAATCACCAACACCATTTCCCCTTCCCACAGCATCTTCCTCTGCAACTACTATAGTGATACAGCATCTTCTCTTCCTTCCACCCAGGGCCAGAGACATTTTCTACATGGAAGTGATTTACGGGTACTTCCAATTTAGGATACTCTGTTTGTTGTTCATAATGTGGCCCCTTTCACATTTGGCAAAGCAAATGCAGATTGGATGACTGCTCTGAAAAATATCTCTTCAGTTTGCAAATCAAACCCTGGCTGATTATCACTTTAGTCCTCGACCCAACAAGTTCATGATGATTCTGGTTGTCCAAATATATAATTTTTCTTTTCAGTTTTGCACATTGATCATTCAGTCATTTAGTCAACTTTTCATCTGGTCAGATATTCCATTGTATCCTGCAACTTGTTCCTTTAACTTCATGATAGGTTATTGACTTGAAGCATTCACTTATTCTCTTTGTGCAGATGCTGCCTGACCTGCTGAACATTTCCTGCAATTTTTGCTCTTACTTCTATAATCTATAATACCTTTTGACAAATGACTGCAGCTTGGATAACTGTTCCACTGTGACAAAGAGCTTTAAGATCTATAATCTATTTGCAAAGACACACATAATAGATTAAACCATCAATAAAAACAAGCAACTTTTACACATCTTACAGAAAATTGATATTTCACCACTAACAAAAAGACATTTTGTAAATGCATTCCTCAAACATGTAACCACTTCATTTGCTGTTCAATTTTCTCCAGTCCAGAAGAGAAAAATTAATTTAAGGTTGTCAAGTTGAGAGTTGAATCTTGCAACATAGGATTATGGGTACCAATGCTGATCAGAATGCATGATCTCAAAATGTATACTTGACCATAAACTAAATGCATCTTTTCTTCCTCTGGCAGTACTGATGAAAATTGAGGACAACAACATCCATTGTGCTCTTTGCCCAAGATACCCACGGTTAATGCTGACATAACTTGTGTCACAATTACACAAAAAAGGATGTGTACTTGTACTATTCCAGTAGCCTGATAATCATTACCTGGTGCTCTAAAGCTGACCAGGAAGTCAAACCAACAAGTATAGTTTGAACAGTCCAAGATGAATCAAAACTGGACCCAAATATTAAATTGATGTGCTTTGGGAAATCTTATTCAAAGATCTTAGAATCATCAAATTGTACTGCACAGGTATGGGCTGGTTTGGCCCACCTCATCCATGCCAATGGTAGTGCATATCTACACTAATCCTATTTGCTCTCATTAGGCCCATATCCCTCCAACCTTTCCCATCTAAGTACCTGTCTAAACACCCTGTAAACATTGTACCCATACCTGCCTCTACCACCTCCTCTGGCAGCTTGTTCCAGATAACCACCAGCCTGTGTGGAAAAACTTACCCCTCGGACCTCCATTAAATTTCTCTCCTCTCAGCTTAAACCTGTGCCCACTTGTTCTAGACTCTCTTGCCCAAAGGGGGAAAAAAAAATCGATCCAATGTATAATTTTATAAACCCTCTAATTGATCACCCCTCAGCCTCTTGCATTCCGGTGAGAATAAACCCAACCCATCCAAATCTCTCCTTGTAACTACAGCCCTCCATTCCAGGCAATATCCTGGTGAATCTCTTCTGCACGCACTCTGTTGCCACTACATTCTGCTTGTAGTGTGGCGAAAGAACTGTACCTAGAACTGTACCTGAACTGACTCCAAATGAGTTCAAACCAATCTTTTGTACAGCTGCAACATCACAACCCAACTCCTGTATTCAATGCCTCAACCTACAGAGGCAAACATACTAAATGCCTTCTTTACCACCTGTGTGGCCACTTTCAGCACCCAAGGTCTTGGTACATCAATGCTG
>JARFYF010000056.1:6085621-6112523 GCA_030265395.1 Rhina ancylostomus
ACAACACACAACTTCTCTCAGGCTGCTTTTCTTTCAAGTTCATGTGAGTGCACATCCCTGTCTCTTGTGACCCCAGTTCCAGTTCTACTCACTATCTTCCTTGCATGGACTTATTGGCTTTCCATCACTACTTCAACCATTCTACCAAATGCCTATTACATTTGGTGCCTCACATGTGGTCTTCTCTGCTTTGGAGAAACTGAGCTCAGCCTGTGTTACTGCTTTGCAGAACACCTCCATTCAGTCTGTAGAGGTGACCCTGAGCTTCCAGCCACTTGTCACATTCACTCTCAATCCCAAACAGAAAATGCTGGAAAAATTCGGCAGGTCAGGCAACATCTGTGGAGAGAGGAACAGATAACATTTCAAGTCTGAGACCTTTCATCAGAGCTAAGACAAAGAGAAAAGTTAGTCTGGGTAGTGGATAATGTGGGAGAGGGCAGTGGTGATGCAAAGGAATTTCTTTGATAAGTGAATTAATAAGGTGTTTAAACTACTTTGTCTATGTCCCTAGTGTTGTAAAGTCTGTGAAATGTGAAGTAGACTGGTCTACCGAGACATGCCTAGTAGATGAGAAGAAAGGGTGGGACAAAAATGGCCAAATGTATTGCAGGTGACCCCTGTGTTATGGGGGAGTGGAGGTGGTTTACATTCCTAGAAAATGGTCTGTATGGGAAGCCACATCATATGCGCATGCATCAAGAAACACGAGTTGAAAAAAAATTGTGTAGGTTTATTTCTTTTCACATTAATTCTGTGGGAGTGAATTATATTTCATCTATTTCCCATGACTGTTCTTCCGTCTCCACATACTACTCCCTGTTGTGTGGCACTTCCCATTGCAACCACAGGAGGTGCAACATCTGTCCTTTTCTCTCTTCCCTGCTCATCCTTCAGGGACGCAAACAGTTTCTCCAGGTGAAGCTGCGATTCACTTGCACTTCTTCCAGTCTAGTGCATCACAGTCGGTGTTCACAATGTGGTCTCTGCTACATTGGAGGAATCAGATGCAGATTGGATGATCACTTTGTGGAACACTAATGCTCAGTCCACAGGGGTGACCCTGAGCTTCTGGTTGCCTGTCACTTTAATTTGCGTCCCTGACCTCTCTGTCTGTGGCCTCTTGAGCTGTTAGAATGTGACCCAATGCAAGCTCGAGGAACAACAGCTCGTCCTTCATCTGTACATGTTGCAACCTGCAGGACTCAAAATAGAATTGTTCAACTTTAGATAACTTGGTCTTACTTTCTGTTTGTACCAGGACCGGCCGTTTCTGCCAGACACCCTGCTCCAACTATTTTTCCCTTTTTTATTCATCTGTTGGGCGTCATAGTGGCATCTCCTGGTATATGGGGCTATACAATATTACACAGACTTCAGAACATTAGCAACACGTTATGCAGACTAAACAGTTTAACTGCCCCTTTATGGCCACATTATTTCACCTGTCAGAGAAATTCCCTTTGTACCAGCCATTGCCCTCCCCTATCTTCTCTCCTGTCTGAGCCAACTTGTTTCTTATTACTGATGAAGGATTTCAAACATGAAATGCTGAGCTTTTCCAGTATTTACTATTTTAGTTTGGATTCCTGGCATTCTGCAGTTACCTTTTTTTATTCCTACGTTGATCTCTAATTTGACCACCTTCACTGTTCCAACAAAACCCAATGTAAGCTCAAGAAAGAACACTCAACTTCAGACTAGGCACATTATGGCCCTCAGGTCTCAACATTGAAAACAACAATTTCAGGTTACAAACCTTTCCAGTTTGTGTCAGAACTAGCCAGTTCTAATGAAAAGTTGTCAACCTGAAGCATTAACACAGAGTTTCTCTCTTTACAAGTGGTGTCCAATCCACTGAGTACTTCCAGCATTCTCTTTCTTTTAGTCTCCAGTTAACACATAGAAGACAGAAGGTTGGAATAAACAAGTCTTTTTCAGGCTGGAAGAATGTCAGTAGTGGAGTGCCCCAAAGATATGTACTTGGTCCTAATTAATTATTAATGACCTAGAGTTGGGGGCAGAGTATAAGGTGTCCAAGTTTGCCAATGACATGAAAATAGTTGGGTCGGCACGTTGTGATGAGGGTATTTGGATTCTCCACGGCATACAGGCAGGTTGAGTGAATAGGAGGAAACTATATCATGTTTAAACTTGGAAAAAATTAGGAGTGGTACTGTTGATCCTTTGCTTAAATTTGAAGTCATTTGGAGTCCATTTATCCAATATTTTCACATGATGTAGATCCTCCTTCAATAACTTTTTAATTTAGAGGAATGGAGTTGATGACATAATATTGCTCTGTTTCTATTGAGAAATTCTGGCCCCATTTTTCTTTGTTTTTTTAAATTTTTGTTTGTTTAGTTTACATTGTTTATTATTTTTTTTATATTGGTTTGGGTTTTTTTTAAATTTATATAATTTTTTTTTCCTTTCTTTTATACTCTTTTCATTAACTAAGAGATTGTTGGACCTGTTTTTTTAATATTTTATTGTATGATTATCTAAGACTTGAGTGATATGCGGATCTCTTTGTAATACATGTATGAACTTTGATGCTATACACCAATTTGTATTGATTTGAAAACTAATAAAAAAAGATTGAAAAAGAAAAACAGCCCTCAAGTTCCTGGACAAGTAGCCAAGGGTTCCAAGGATGTGCTCTACAGCCTTCAGACAGACAATCCTTTCTTTGTAGCGATTTTAATACCTCTCTTTGACCACAGATGCAGACTTTATTTCTTCATTCACAGGATGTGGAAGTCACTGGCAAAGCTGACACTGATTATCCCAATTAACACACAAATTGACTTACTTGCAAGGCCATTTCAGGAGTTAAGAGTCAACAATAGTGATGGATCTGGAGTCACACATAGGGATACAAGGGTGACAGATTTATTCCGAGTGACATTGGTGAACTAGGTTACATTTCAATGATAATTCAGTAGTTTCATTGGTATCAGTAGTAAGACTTTAAAAATTCTAAATTCAGTTTAATTTCCATTGCCCTATAGATGTGCTCAGATTCAAACTTGATCTTTCATTTCTATAAATCAAAACCAGTCCAGTAATGTTATTCTGGCCATCTTTCCTCTCTACTCTCAGTTCTGATGCAAGTTTCGATCTGAAATGTTGACAGCTCTGCCCCCCCTTCCACCCCATATGTTGCTCAACCTGGTGAGCAGCAAGCTATTCAGAATTCACAAGTCAAACTACAATCAAGTTTAAAACACACAACCTATTTATTCACCAAAACCATTTAACTGTTCCTCACATTTTCCATTTCCAGTCCATCTTCAGCTCCTGTACCAATTAAGCCTTTATTCATGCTTTGGCATCTCTTGGACGATTTCAACTCCCACCTTGAGATGGTCCACTTCAGGCTTCAAAGAATTCTGACTTGCCCAAAAGTCATTGCATTCTGCTTGCCTATCATCCTTTCCATTGTACATCAGTTCCAACACAAGTTGTCACGTTCAAATCACTCCTCAACTCACTCCAGCTAATCTCTAGCACATCCTACAACTCTGCAAAGCTTCCCACAATCTTTCAAACCTCTAATTATTGATTTTTCACATCATCCCACCCGCCTTTGCTCAACAGTAATTTTTGATATCTGTGCCAAGCCAAGGACTGCCTGCAGATTGCACTGTAGATTCCAAGTTGAAAGCCCCTCAAGATGAAACAAAATTGACTGATAAAAAGAAAGCACACTGATGTGTTGACCTCGAAGGAAATTAAACCTAAAATTGCATTATTTAACCCTGTTGGTAACCTGGGAAAGTGTATAACCTACAAGTTTGAATATATTGCAAAACAAGACAGGAATACAAAAGGAAAAAAAAAATTCCTTAATTACTTCAGCTTGGGTTCACGTCCTTCACTGGTGTACTGCCAGCAGAGTAAGCCAATCAGATCTTGAACCCTTGCATTTGCCATTGTTACCACGGTCATTGGCTGCATCTTATCTTGGCTTGTCTGCATAGGGAGGTAGACATCAATATTTTTGGTTGCTGTGGTACCTATGTGGCCCTGTGAGGAGGAAAAACAACAAAAACATTTTAAGTGGTCAAACAGAGAAATATTCATTTGTGAGTGCACTTCATATAATCATGCCAATTTACTTTGAGATGAAAACACTATTCAGCATATAAATGAGCTGACTGCAGTGGAAGTACTTCACCATAACATACAATACTTCTTTACATTTATGACAATGAGAACACAAGAAATAGCTGAAGATCACTTGGCTCTTTGTGTCTGCTTTGCCATTTGTCACGAAGACTGGTCATCTTCTAACTAAACTCTATTTTTCTCTCCTATTCAGATATCTCCTGCTTCCCATACTGTCCAGTTATCTGTTGCCCTCTGTTTTGGGCAAAATCGCTGACCCTCCGGGGGTAAAGAATTCTGCACCTTGTGTGAAGAGATTCTCATTTCTGTCCTAAATGGCTTATCTCATTTGGAAACCGACCTGTTTCGGTATTCTTCAGCCAGGGGAAGGAAACACCCTCCCCGTGTCCAGCTTATTTAGCTCTCTAAGGCTTCAAGTTTCAATGAGATCTCCTCTCATCCTTCTTAGCTCTGCAGAATAGAGGCTTGGTCCACTCCATCTCTCCTCATGTGGCTGACCTGCCATTCCTGCAAGCAGTCTAGTCAATCTCTGCTGCACTCCCTCCACATAAAGGATTTCATTTTTTTTAAATTATGACCAAAGCTGAAAACAGTGCTTCGGGTGAAATGTCACTGAGGCCCTGTATAATTTCAGTAAGACAGCTTTAGCTTGGTCACAAATTCACTCTCAATTACAGTTCACATACTATTTACCTTCCAAATGGCTGGCTGCACCTGCGTGTTGGCTTTCAGTGGCTTTTGTACTAGGACTCAGATCCCTTTGAGTATCAAAATTACCACATCTGTTTTTCTATTTTATGCATGAAAGTGGATAACTTCACAATCTGCCACAATAGATTGTGCCCAGCAGGTTCTAGCCCACTCAAAGGTGGTCTAAATCCCCTTGAAGACTTCTTACATCCTTTTCAATCCATTTACATTTGTATCAGCAACATATATGCTTAACTGTTCATATAGATGGTGAATAGCCAGGGTTCAAACACCAATCACTGCAGTACCACACTAATCTCAGCCTACCGACTGGAGAACAATTAATCGAGATCTCATTAAATGCTTCAGTATGCTGAAGAGGCCAAGTAGTCTACACCTGAGCCGAATTTGCATACAACAAAGCTAAAGCTGAAATAAAATGGAACGCTGGAAATATCGAGCAAGTCCAGCAGCAGCTATGGTGAGAGACCCCAATGTCTCAGGTTGATCACCTTTCATTAGAATTGGGGTGACAGAGTTAAGAGGTGGACCAGAAAAGTCAGGAGGGGGGAGGAAAGCACGGGGGAAGCTTCCTGATAGGCTAAAAAACAGAATAAATTAAATGACAAAAAGGATGACAGCACAGCCTATCAAAGTCTACGAATCTAAAACTGCAAAATTGTAAATGATCTTTTAATCAATTTCAAGATTACAATCACATGCATCTATTGGATTTTGTCATTAACCAGGAAGGCACCACATTAAAATGATATATAAATAAAGAAGCAAGATCAATCACTGCTGTGCAGAGAATCTTTTTCACCAAATGAAAATACATTTTAATTGAGTTCAGAGTCTAGATTTTCCAATCAGTTATTTTAATACCAGCAGGAACACATTTAAAATAAATGTTCTGCTTAACAAGGCACGTAAATGGGATACTCCCAGTAATATAATAATGCCAATCAGAAAATCTAGTTTGAAGAGTCACACTTCAAAGTATTAAAAAGGGCATTCTGACCTCCAGCTGAAATAAAAGCAACACACAATCAGGTACCTGACTTAACAAGTGAGAGTGTTGGGTTCAAGCCAAGTAAAGCTGCAATTTAAAAGCACAGTAGTATAAATTGCACTTTTAATGCTGCAATACCCATAAAACCATTCATCCCACCTCACTGCAATCAACACAAGCTTTAGGCACCTTTGGTGGGTCACAAAAACTGTCCGAGTCTAAAAAAGGTTTACGCAGAACAGTACAGCACATAAGGCACCAGTAAGTCCAACTGTGCCTTTGCAAGCATTTTGGTAGATTTTCCAATTAATCTCAATCCCCTGGCTCTTCCCTCATGATCTTGTTGATTTTACTTTTGAAGAATTCATCCAAATATCTACTCAAAACAAACTGAATCTAGTTCCACGATCGTTCGACCCACTCTATGCTAAACTGCAGTAGTCACTGTACAGTGTGTACCCTCAGTGTTGCCCTTGGTTATCTGGAAACTCTCAGGGGCAGTTGGTGTGCAAAATATTTACCAATAACATTGGCATTGTGAATCAGCCAATTCAAAATGGCCTTTTCAATAGTATTTTGAATGTGCTCTTCAGCTCTTCGTTAAATCATCAACCATAATTTCTTTGGCGTTCTTGGATTCATATGCATCAGTCTCCTAAATAAACAAGGTGTATGTGGCACTTTTGCAATAGCTTTCTCATGTCATAATTCTGCAAGTTACATAAAGCAGTTTGGATCTTTTTCCCCCGCAACTGTTTTCTCCTGTAAGGGGACCACAGCTCTAATGAGAGCCTCTCTGACAGCCCAAAAGCTCAATAAGCAAGGAGCTGCAGGGAAACTGTACCACATTACTGCTCAGCGCAGCTAATCAAATGAAGTCTGACTGGACCACAGGGTGCTTCCAGTGCAGAATGATAAAAATCAGGTTAAAGAAAACACTATAGCATGGAAGTCCAATGTTTTAAAACAGTACAGATATTTCCAAGAGTTGCTTTAAGCCCAATCTGTACAACAATAGCCACATTTGCTCATTGCTGTTAATATAACAGTACTTCAGATGTAAAAAATGGCTAAGTGAAACAATTGTCTACACTCAATATCCACATGATGGTGGACACATGCTGCTCATTGCCTCACACACCATTTGATGACCTACTAAATTAGATGTGACACCTTATAGGCTGCACAGTACACAATTATTAATATTTTAAATTAGCATTTCATTGATCCACACATTCATAGCAGTAAAAAAATACAGACCAGAATGTCTGAAAAGGTTAATACTTCTCAATTGTTGATCTATGTGTGAATTGACTAAAATTAGATCTTTTTGAAAGATGAATGAATTAAAGGCAATATTTTGCACTCAGGACCCTTCCAATCATTGCAGAAGTCACTGAGATATCTATTTTTGGGAGCAAACATAAACCAAGTATCACTTTGGGAATATTAGTGTCAGTTATCACACAAGGCAAAGGTAAAAGGTCTTGTTAAGTTGTTTTAATGCCAGCCTCAAGAGCATCAAAATTTTGCCATTGCCATAATGGCCACCTTGATCACCCTTTCTGTGTGAAACTTAATTCATTGCTGATCCGGGTTTATTAAGACTGTTCAATTCTGGAACCTTCAAACTGGCAGTCAGGATACTGTCAATTTGCTGCTTTCCCATATAGTACCTTAAGGTCGATGGACCAACTACATAAAATAGGGCCCCAAGATCACAACAAATTTGAACTCTTGAAGAAATATCCAGGGGATAAAGTCCTATAACAACTGTATTGCAGATCATAATTCATACCATGTCCCACATAGAATTTCAATCAACATTTTTTAAAGATGCTGTACATTTTACCCTCATTATATTGTGCAGATCTACTGAAAAATACATTTTCACATGTCCCAGGGAAAATTATTACAATAAAAAGTACTATGAGTAACACTCAAATTATTACAACATGATTAAGGTAGTTTTACCATCATGAATAAGAGACAAAAAATATCCTTTTCGATATACAGAGACTTATTCAAGCAATGTAAAAATGACAGTAACAACAGTGTGTGCTTGTGATTCAAAAAATGAGCATTCATCCACACTGCAGGAGATAAAACCTATGTTGAGAAGATCTAGGCCACATAAATAATTCACAGTTACATGATCTATTCCATTAATGCCATATTCCTTACTGATAACACAACATCATTGCCAAGTAATTCCAGAGGTGTTCAAATGTAATTTTTTTTTAAAACTTCTATCTCTTTAAATCACTTTCTCGAAAAATCAATAAGCTTTAAATGTTAAAATAGGATTTTTATCACCATAAGAATGAATTACACATTCCAAACTCTATTAATCCTTGGAGAACAGGGTGCTCCTCAAAGACTTAAATGTCGATGTAAAGATTTAATAAAATACTATTGGAGAAACATATTCTTCAATCCATTATCAGATGATGTATCACTGGATAGAGGTTGCAGGACAGTCATTAATACTCTTGTAAATTACTAAAAAGAACCATTTCATAACATTCAATTGCTAAGCCATTTAAGAAAGCAATAAAAAGGTATCAAAAATTTACATTTTATTGTTGACGAAGACTGCAGCTATTTGACCAAATTAATTTTGAGAAAGGACAAAATATTTTAAACTATTTATTTCCTTGTTATATAGAGAGATTTCTGTGCAGGATAAGTGATCATTAGTGTTTTGGGGGAAAAAAGGCAGTTTAAAAACTTTCCAACTTCAAACTAAGTTGCCAAACTGCTCCTTTATTTCACAAGATTTGAGATTTTGAAAACCACAGCATACATACTTGACAGATTTTCAAAAAACAAACACGAAAGTTATTTACCGAACAAATCTTCTCAAGCACAAGTGCTGTGTTGCAATGGCCTAGTCCATTCTTTAAATAGTGTTTAACAGTAGGGAAATAGTTAATAATGTACACGGTTGAAACTAACGTATTGTTGACAATACAGTCAGTTGTACACCTGCAAAAGTTACCTATAAAGCATGTTTCCAGTGAAAGGAATAGTAACTTGCAATTTCTCAGCACAAGAAATTCATCCAACTATTATTTTTCCATTCATTGAGCACAATGATGTATTTGACACAGTGGAACTTTCAACCCTGCATCCACCTACATTCCTGGTACTGTACGCACACCTGAAATTTCAGTACCATACTGAAGTCGAGTGACATTAAAGTCCTTGAAGAGGACATGAAACCAAAGGTTCATCTGTGTGCTCAGGGGGTGAACTGAGCCTATGACATTACAGAGGGAAAGACAGCAGAAAAACTCTATGTATTCTAGCCGCAATTATTCTTCATGAACACCACAAAAAGCAGGTTATCACAATGCCGATTATGCAACACTGCTACATGCACACTGACTCGCTGTTTGCTTACAAAACAGTGAAAACGCTTCCAAAGTAATGGGTACAGAGAGCTCTGGGGAAATGCAAAGTTCTTTCTCTACAAAAAGATTTAGAAACTATTCATTTCAGTGACAACTTAACAAAACATGCACAAAAATAGTGCAAAACATGGTGAAAATTACTCAAAATGGTGGTGTACTTAGAAACCATTTAGCAGCATTTACTTAAATCAGTAAGTTGCACATACATTAAGGGTGGAATATCACATTTCCTCTGTGCGTTGAAATAGGACACAGGGAATCTAATGCTTTACAGTACACTTGGGGCATTTTAGGCACTGTATAAATTTAAGAGAAAACCCCTAAATAATTGTGGAGATTGACAATTCACCATTTCACTTGACTGGAAGAGAATAACACTGGATTGATTTTATGGGAGAAACAAATCAAACCAAGGACCTACACTGGGGAAATTTAAATACTGAAATTGAAAACTCCAAATTTCTTACTTGGGGAATATCAAGGACTGAAATTTACAAAGATGCAATTTTTAAAAGGGGCATTTTAAAAAATTGGGCAGATAAAACAGAAGACAAATCTTTCTCATTGCATCAAAATTGTTGCTTACTCTTCATAGACAAGTCTTCAACATGCACCACGGACAAACTAGCACATGGGGTCAAATAGCAGGCAAGCATCAATGTAAGCTGCAGGACAAATAGTAACAGCAGGGTTAATTGGCAAATATACAAAGATTGATTTGTGGAAATAGGTCAACTGACCATTTCGTGTAGAGTGGAGCCGTTTTATTGAACTTAATTGCATTATTGAGGTTTATGCTCACTGTCAGTGTAGCAAAGTTAAAAGGGCAATCTACAATTAAACACAATTCTAAATTTAATTTGATTTTCTCACTCCATCCACCAGATCTCTACTCTTCAAACTTCAATGTTCCAGCTTCTGTTTTAGGCAAGTTTTGCTGACATGTAAAAAAACAAATTCCTTTTTGTAGACAGGACCATTGCCACTGTACATGACCACCAGCCAATGCATTATACATTTCTAGGGCTACACATGATGACAAAATTATGGCCAGGGATAGAAATATCACCATCAAATCAAACTTGGTTTGACAGTAACTGATGTTATCCACAAATTTTAAGGAATAGTCCTCCACTCACTGCAATTTCAGAAATAAATATACAACTTTTACTGGGGGAAGATCCAGCAGTTTTTATTCCCCACATTCATTAAGCAGACTGGTTTTAGTGAGTAAACTGACATAGTGATTGCACAACAGGCTCTTTGTCATGAGTCATATACCCATTGTACCTCAAAGATGTTTACTGACAATAACACTTCAATTTGCTATTGCACAGTTGATGCAAACCTACTGGAAAATATGCCAATAGCAACCTGCATATCTTCCCAGGAGCACCCAAAAACAAAATAAGGTGCCAAGGTACAAAGATATATTAGGCCAGATGACCAAAATCACCATCAGCATGATGTAGTGGCTTGAAACGTATATTTTTTGTGCTCTTTCACTGTTCACAAAATAATGGTTATATAAAATCCCAAATGCCATTGTTAGTTCATACTTTTCTCACACGGTCGCACACTTGGTCATCACTCAGGAATGAAAGAATCTCTTTCACAGTCACATGCCTCATGTATGCAAATAGAAAATTCCAAGAAAAATTACGCTACGCATGGACAATTTCACAAATTCTGGTCCTGAAATATCAATACTGACATTTTAGAAAACTTCATTAGTCATGAAGTAGTAAACAAGGCTTTATATCAATTCTTGCTCCAGCTTTCAGCTGTTTACTTAATATCATAGCTGAAATTTATGTCAATTAAAAACTGCAAAATAAAACTGATGCAAGATCCCAGTAGTTCTGTCATGAATCATCCCAAAAGTCAGGGATGATCTCGTCCTTCAAAACCGATCAGGCACCATCCTTTGTCATTATTTTCCTGCTGCATTTCAATACTTTCCTTTCTTCAATGCTGCACCCGAACTACCCATTTACCTTTCAGCTTGCTCACTTCATATTTACAACTTCTAGTTTCCCCAAATTCAAGAATTGAATGAACACACATTAATCTCCTCCACATCTTTCAACAGGGCACTGAACAATCCATTTTTTCTTTCACAATAGGCAAGATTTCTCAAATGCAATGGCTGTGTTGCATTTGCTCTTTTAAGCTGCCTCAAAAACTTCTGTTGCCCTGCAATTCAACCTTTGGAAAGGCAACTCCTGAACAACTAAGCAGCCCAATATTTCTCCCCTTTCTGAAGAGTCTTTTCTGGTTGCTCTCTGACATTTCAGCGCATTATATCGAAGATGCTATTTGTTTCATTAAGTAATGCTCCTTCATCCTGGAGTTGCCAATCTTTCTTCATTCTATTTTATTAACAAACCTCCACTTAGTGCTCTTTAAACTTTCCCTTTTTTGTTTATTCTAATACACAAAAATGGCATACTAAAAACTTACTACTTTCACCTTCACTGAGCTTGATCATCAGGGTATTATCATTTAATAATACTTTAACTGAAGATATTAAAACTGCAGAATTATTTTTCTTAATTTCTCCTTACAGATACCATGCTTTTATAAACCAGGATTGGACAGATTAGATGGAGGAAGAGTGTTTCTTATACCTGGGGAGTCCAGGACCAGGGTCACATCTAAAGAGAAACGATACACTACTTTGCACTGAGCTAAGGAGAAATTTCTTCTGAAGAGGAACAAACCTGTGGAGTTCTTTGTTTTAAATTTCTAAATTTTAAATTTTATTTACAGTGTGGTAACAGGCCCTTCTGGCCCAACGAGTCTGCACCGCGCATTTTAAACCCATGTTAACCTACCTGTACGTCTTTGGAATGTGGGAGGAAATCAGAGCACCCGGAGGAAACCCACGCAGACATGGGAGAGCGTACAAACTCCTCACAGTTCTCTACCACAGAAAGTAGTTGAAACCATATCATTTAAGATATTGAAAGAGTTGGATGTTTGTCTTAGGCTAGAGAGATCAAGGGTTCAAGGGATAAGGGGAACAAAATGGAGTCGGGTATCGAATTTGGATGATCAGTTTGAGTCACATGGAATGGCAGAACAAACTAAGAGTTGAATTGCCTTACTGTTCCTATTTTTTGTTTCTAATTTCAGTGATACTTAATTTTGTTTGAATTACAAAGGAATTCCCTTGAGACCAATATGACTAATTAGCCTTGTAAACAGGCTACCTGCAGAAATTTAGCAGGCAACATCCGCTAAACTGTGAGGATCACAACACAAAACCCTTGCTGCACCGACATTATTATGGGAAGGTATAACCTGACGAAAATGTTGATCTGCACAGATTCTTGTGAAATGCCTTAAAATGCATTGGCTTAGCATTGTTCCAAAGTGATCCAATAGCTTTTCTCCCCTCCAGGAACACTCACACCCTTCCTCATCAGTGGTGTCCCAGGTTTGATCCACAACCTGTGCCCCAAACTGTTGGCTCAGCAACCTTGAGAAATGATCAGAAAAATTACCCTCATTACTGATTATCATCAGCAGCTGGAATTATACATTTGGACAAATTGCAGGGGTAGAATTGGGCTTGGCGACACTGCCACATTATCAGAGAGTAAAAGCCCACCTCTGCACATTGCTGTCGTCTGTTGATTCAAAGGCAACAAATCAAAGCACATATTTAACCTCCTTCCAAAGACAGAGAAGGAGACACAATATTGGATAAGTAACATAAAAAGTTGACGTGCTAAATCAGTGGCATTAAACAGCCACCAGTAAATCCAAATGCTAAAACAGTCAGCCAGTATTTCTATCCAATTGCGGTACCTGGAACAACCTAGCCAATTTTTTTTTGGATCCAAAATGTGTACTATCAGAATATAGCTGAATATGACAGAACTTGACATGAAACTTCAGCACAAGTCCACAAACTTGAACAGCTGTCACCATTTTTTCCCAAAATCATTTTCCATGTGATTATCAGTAATTAATGAAATCCAACTGAACTCAAAAGTAACATCATTTGATTAATACATCTACTAACTGGCAATGTCTGTCATTTTATTCCATACCAGTACCTTGCTCTTCCAAGGTTCTTTAACACCCATGAACCAAATTTCAGCAAATTCCTTTGAAAGGTGAAGACCAAATCAATTATCTTTGACAAAACCAAAACAATCCTAATTATGAAGAAATTTTTTACAATGTAATTGTCAACTTGATATAAACACATAAAACACTGCAAAATATTCAGCACATCAGGCAGCACCTACAGAGAGAAAAAAAACAGAATTTATGTTTCAAGTTGATGTGGTTGTCAGATAGATGAAATATGTAAAGGGGGTGCATGCACAGCAAGTAGAAGTCCACCATCTGTGGGCACTTACCTGCACTAGCTCCCATTTACAACTTGGATTTTAAACTAAATCGTGTCCTAAGATTACTTACTATGACAAGAGCTCTATCCAAAAACAATCTGCAGTCATCCATTAATAGGCTAGAGAGCAGCAGTAATAAAATGGGTAGAGATGATAGCGGGGTAATAATAAACAAAAAACTAGGTCCACAGCATCATTACATCAAAATAACAGAATGGAGGAAAGGACAGAAAACCTGACACAGAAGCACGATAGTCTAGAGAGGGGAAAGGCAGGTAGCTCCAGGGTACAGCTAACCTACTGGATTAAGCAGGATACCACCAAGCACGAGCCACATCCCCTTCAATTCTTGTTTCTCCTAAGTATTTAATACTTCAAATACTTGAGACTGGAATGCAACTCTGCCAAACTAGTCACAGCTAACTAGATACCACCAAAACTAAATGCAAATATTGAGAAAATAACTTGCAGAGAAACAGTTATTGCACATTTGCTGGAAGGTTTTAACTTTTAAATTTTGCCAGGGTGCCCTTTTCCGCAGAATATTTATCACAACTATCAAAGCAGTAGCATCAATAACCCTGTGGTTATTGTTCTTCATCCCTCAGCTGTTCCGAGGAATACATCTGATAGATGACATCAATTTGTAGTCCAGAAAGTGGGGAGGCAGGGAGGAAGAAGTGGGAGTATAAGAAGGGAATCAGGCAGAGAAGCAACTTCCGAAAAGATAAAGCATTTGGGAATCTCACATTCTTCTCAAGGGTAAATCAGCTACATGCCTATGATCCTTGCATAACAGAATTTCACATTTAAAGATGCATTACACAATGCATTGAGGTAGTACAAGGTAACAAAATGTAACAGCTACAGAGAAAGTGCAGTGCAGGTAGACAATAAGGTGCAAGGTCATAAAGAGGCAGATTGTGAGGTCAAGAGTCCATCTTATCGTACTAGGGAACCATTCAATAGTCTTATAATAGCAGGATAGAAGCTGTCCTTGAGCCTGGTGGTACATGCTTTCAAGGCTTTTGTATTTTCTGCCCTTTGGGAGAGGGAGATGAGAGAAAAAGTGTTGTGTTAAATGTTGCCATGGTTAGATCAGACCTGGAGAGCCAAACTCAGTTTTGTTCTTCTCTTTGGTGGTCCCTCCAGATGGAGGATAGTTAGCTTCCACGCCACTTCTGGGTTGTGTGGTCCCTCATGACACCAACGTGGAGCCTGTAGATCTCATTATTTATTTATTTATTTATTATTACACACTCAGGGCAGGTCACAGGTTGGGGAAATGCGGCAGTGAAAAGACTTGGTAACTTAGAAAGTGGTGGAGTCATTTTGATCTCCATACTACAAGCATAACAATAACTGGAGATTGTACAAGGAAATTACAAACATAATATTAGAATTAAACAGTTATCAGGCAACAATTTTAAGGGGCTTTCCTTCGGAAAAGGCTGAGGAGAGATCCAATTTAAGTCTTGACAATTGTCCAGAAGTTCAACATGGTAAATGTATAAATAATTTTTCCATTTGGAGGATGTCAAAAATTAGAGACCATGATATAGTCACAAGTAAATAAATTCAGAGGAAATTTAAAAAGATTTGCGAGAATCAAGTTGAATTTTCTACCAGTAACATAGATCCATTTAAGAGGAAACTGGATAACTACACAAGGAAATAAAGAATAACAGGGATATGATTGTAGGTTGAGAATTTAATTGGATAAAGTTCATCTGACTCAAAGCACATCAAACCACGTGGGTTGCAAAGCTTCATTTGGTGCATCAAATGCAGTATAATGTAGATAACACAAATTTTCTGAGAGCTTGGGACCTTGCAACTTCAGCTCCTTCAATGAAACCTATACAATTGCCTGCTCTCCAAAACAGTAAATAAACACTGCAAGAGCATGTCAAAGAGCCCAGGGGAAGAACCTTGCTTTTTTTTGTGAACCTAGATTGGAAAGTGAAAGCACGTTCATCAAGGTGCATTACATTAGTCTCCCAGAGACCCAACTCTTACATCTGCAATTGATCTCAAGTACTCTGTAAAAGAAAACTACGACGACAGCAACTTGCAGAAGACTGCTCTGGCATTTAAAACAGCAGCCTGACTAGATGAGTGATCTACTGGACATGCAGGCGAGGCTTTGAAATGGAGAATAACTCCCACATGCAGAACCAGAAAGTCCATGGGATTGATAGTGTCACGGTACTTTCCAGTCAGACGTACCAGCAGTTACTAAATATCGATCATAAAGCAAATTACATGGGTCCTTTTGCAATAGGACCAGATGACAGTTCCAGCCTCTGCACATAAAAGAGCCAGTCAACTTACAAAATAGTCATCCACAATTGCCCAAAATAAAAGGCAGCATATTATAGGGATATCCTGCCTGAAACACCAAGAATCTAAGGAAATGAGTTGCTTTGTTACTTCAAATATAAAAAGCACAGCATTACATAATTACATTTTGATTATTTGTCGTCTCAATAAGGTGAAGGAGATTGATAGTGGCTGGGTATTTACTGATGATGGATGCTGAGGAAAAGGCCTACACATTAGATTCAACAGTAACAAGGAGTTCTGTAAATAAAGACACTCAGGAACCATTTGCTCCAATTCAAAGAAAGAGCAACAGCAAGTGGTGACATTTTAAACGTGGAGAGATCCAGTAAGGTTACACAGAAACAGCAACTTCCTCAGCTCTTGAACAATCATGTCCCTAACTACCCCACTCAGGACAATACAACTTGCACTGGTTTATATTCCCGATCCAATGTTCTTTCTTAGATTAAGACTGCAGTATTTAATATGGACCTCTAACATCATGAACAATATTGATCCATGGATGTTAAAAATAGTTGATACTGCCTAGACTAAATTACGCAGCCACCCAAAAGATCTCCCACCTACATCGAGTGGATTATTTATACATTGGAAGACACAGCCAACCCAAGAAGCCAGGTTTATACCTTTTCAAAGTCATGCTTTTTTTTCTTTACTTCACAAGCCCAACAAAATAACTCTGGTTAAAGAGACTACTTCCAGGTGACAAAAGCAGCCTTGACACCTTTTCTCATCTCCCACAATTGAACAACCAGCCACTGCAAGATGCTCCAGTATCGCAGCCGAGACAATGTCTTGTATCCCCATAACTTACGCATCTGTGAAATTATTATTATAACGATTTACTGAAGCAATCAGTGCATTAACCCTCTAGCGCTTTTCAGTACATGTATTTTTAAAAGTTAAATTTTGCATATTTTTACAATATAGGCTTTTGAAAAAATCCATGTTAAATTAATATTAGCAATAATCAAATACAACTGGCTCCAGTAGTTTTTTTGTAACTACTAGATGATTGTGGGCTTTGGTCTCGAGGATTCATACCACTTGAAAATGCTTGTCACAGCTGAGAGAAGGTTTTTGATTTCTAAGCAAAGCCACCAGATGGAGTACAGCGGTTCTGGGGCGGGGTGGCCAAAAGATCCCCCAACCATTCTTCTCTCAAATTATGGACAAACATTAGGTTGAACAACCTGCTCACAAAAAGGACGAGTTAAAGGTCAAGGAAACAAAAAAATTACAAAATAACACCCCAAAAAATTGAGAGCTGAAAATATTCAAATCTTCAGACTTTCCCCATTTAAATGCAGCTTTACTGATGTAGGATTTTCTTGTAGTTCGGTATATTTTCAGCAAGTTTCCACGTGCAAATATTTAAATGATGGTTGTGAAGGGACCAAATTACTTAACTATCATTGAGTAACACTTGCTGAATATGCTTCAGAAAAGATACAAAATATGTGGCACAAAATACAAATTAGCATAAAGTTTTACATATTCTTGAATTTGAAATGTCTAGTTTTATTTTTTTATTATCAAAGAAATTATATCACTAATATTAGTATTTGGTAAAAAAATACAAAAACATTATATTTCATCTTGGTTGTAGTGTTTAGCATAAACACTGCCACTGCATTGCACTACACTATTTTTCAATTAAAAAGGTCCAGATGTTCATGAAGCTCCAGTAGGCACAGACACTTACGAGAAATGCTTTATCTGCATTGCAATAATCACTACTACATCAGTTCTAGGCTGCATTACCATATTCATGATTTTTCAACCTATTATTCCACCCCACCTCCTAACACACCAGTTAATTATACAGTATAGCAAACAAACGATCTACTCTGATTGCTGTAGTGCATTTTAGGTTTGATGAAGACTTATTTTTCTTGAACAGGTCAGAGATACAAAATGAGAGGACTGACGCTATAATGACTAATATTTGACACGTGTCAGATATTTGAGGTATTTTCACTTTGCAGCATCTTTATACTAAACAGTATGGGTGTATTGTTGGTGGAAAATAAAGTATTTTATGAATTTTATATTTTCAATATTTTATAAAGCGCACCATTAAAACCATTGTATTACATTTCATTATTGTCTATTACTTACATGGCAAACTAATAGGTATTTGTAAAATATGGGTATCATAGCTCTGCAGTGGTAATTAAATAAATAGCCACTGTTTCACAAATCATTCCCTTAATTAGTTTTAAAAAGACACATCACATACTCTAGCTTTAAAACCATCTGAAACTCACAGAAGGAAGTGAATGTTACCGCAACAAATCTGTGCTGCTCCATCCCCATCGTCACTAGGCAGCCACAGTTCCCTATAATACCATGCAGCCCCGAGGCTCTCTCACAGTTTTCACAGGTGCTGGAATCAGCTGGAATTCAACTCCAGCTGCTCAGAGAAGATGTTCGATTTAATTATTCTCCGCTTTCCCAAAGGAAAACGAGAAAATGAAGGGAACAAAAGAGCACAAGAACACAGCCGAAATCCAAGACGGTCTGCAAATGTCCTTGACTAAGATTGTGACAACAATGATGTCTAACATAGAGAACTGGGTTGTATTACATAAACAGAGGGATTTTAGCCTCAAACATGAGAACATTCCCAGACATTCCAATTACAGGTACTAAGATTTAATGTATTTTCTCATTTGTTTTGTATATTTTTATTTTAAAAATGTCCTGTGCAAAGCATTTGAAACGTTAGAAGAATCTAATATTCCAGTCTAACATTATAAAAGTTAGAAGTATATCAACAGAAGAACATTCATTGTTCAATCATTAGAGACTGTGATTTTTCCCCCCAACAGACAACTTCAGGCTTCATTATACTGTAAAATATTCAATCTTGAAACAGAATCTGAAGACAAAAACTCAACTATCATGACAGCAACAGTGTTGAGCTTTAGTGACCACAACTGGACATCAATGGGAAAGAAGGAAAAGGGGAGGAGGGGGGAAATCTCAAAACACACACCGAATATTCAAAAACTGAGTTTTCATCCTTCCGTCTGTAATGACATCCGAACCCCTCGAGTCCGTTGCAGCCTCATTACACTCTCAGCCATCTGCTATTTGCTACCTTACAAAGCTTATGTCTAATTTTAGGCTTTCTTATAAGTTGTAATATAGAGTCCATTATGCAAATTGTTCATTATTGCCATGAGTCTTCAGTTCATCCTGCTTTAAGTATTACATATTCAATGAAGAAAACAATTCAGGAATTTATCAGTTCCCAAACATTCACTGTCAATAGTCCATTAAAATTTGTCCATAAAATAAAGTAGATGCTAAATTGGATGAAATGATTGGAAGAGGACAGAACCCCACACAGCACTAGGTAAAGGTGGAGATTTCACATCATGAGGGTTGACAAGATGGAATTTCAGTATTTACCTAACAGAAGTGTGGTACCCATGCAATGAATGCCCAGGAACATAATCCTCTGGCTTCGTTAGGCAACCATTTTCTGAAACTACTCTACAATTACAACTGGAGAAGTTGAAAGTTGTGCTACAGTGTGCAGTTCACTGCATTCAACAATTGCCTCTTTCATCTGTGCAAGAAGTTAAAAACTAGAAGCCTCTCCCATCCCCACAAGTAGATTTAAATTTTCAGCAGTAGCCATGATTATAGCACAACTACCAAAATGCTTTCGGATCATTTAATAGAAATCTTTCTGTACACAGTAATATTCCTTGGAGTATTCTTTGTTAAAGCTGCAGCAGAGAAATAGAAAGGTCTAAAGATTTACAACCCTTCCAGCAAAGAAATGTTTCTTCATCTCAAGGCCCAAAAAGCAATACTTTAAAGCTACAGATCAACAAGAATGAATTCTTCTTAGGGTATATCTGCATTAAAGCATGGTGAAATGGTCGAGGTTTGAAAATTCCATTATAGCTGGAATTTAACATACATAGCTTGCATAAAACAGGAAGGCAAGGAGGATGAATTTTGTTTGCATTCACACCAGCATTTTAAATTCAGCTTCAACCTCACTGGAGCTTTAATTATTTTCCCCCCAGTTAACTGCCATGGAACTCACTGGCCATTACTAGTGGCTCCAAAGAACAGACAACAACCGTGGTAAAGTCAACCCAAGCACTCAGGATTAACTGAACCCCGGGAAATCATGCTGTAGGCAGAAACTGCAGATTAACTCATTCATTTGAAGTCAAGAAAACAGAATTTTTTTTTGAGAAATTGTGTGGTAGTTCTTGCATCACCTCTTCCTTTCCTCGAATCTTCCCTAAAGAAATTTTCATCTGCTGCATCTGCTAATACCTACAACAGAATGTGATACTCCTTCATACAGCTGGATGGCAAGTTTTCTTGACTGTGTGTTTGTGTTCTGCAATATCCCAAATTGCCTTGAGCTCATCATTGTCATCAATTAGACAAGAGTGAAAGTACTTAAGTAACAGAAGACAAACTAGTGCTCACAGAATGTAAACACACAAAACCATTGGACTACGTGACACTTGATATTTCACGTGATATTTTACTAAATTAGCAAAATCATATCGTGTCAGATGGCCACAAAACAAACTTCATAATGAAGCAATGATTGAAAGTATTAATTCCAATAACATACATTGATACTTCACATATAAAATTGACAGGTTGGAAGCTACATACTTACATTGACCAGTTTGGTAATAAGCTCTGACAATGCAAAAATTTGCAGATTTGATGCATGATTTCAGTCAGAACCACCACTCTTGGCCAGAACCCAGTAAAGTATTTATTAACTGTACACATGAATTCAAACAATGATGAATTTCAATCCACAACCTGAATGGTCACCGTCCAAGTTGAGAAAAACAAGCTTCTGAGTGACCCATAGAACCAATGGCAGTTGGTGCTTTCAGGACATAAAAGGGAAGGAACAAAGAAAAATTGGAAAGCAAAGAAATAATTTCTGCAGCTGCAGAACATCTCTTTAAAAAGCAACATCAACAATGTGTTTCTTATCAAGACATGAAAGCTCTTCACCAAAGTAAATCAACCAAATTAAACCATGCCTCAGGTTTTAATCTCTGTAATGCAGCCAAGAAAACAGTGTGAGCAGAGGCAAAAGAAAAATCAGTAGGTTTCAGTTCTGAAAGCAGACCAGCGATTTCAATTGCTGTGTGGGCATCGGTGGATGTCAAGCTTTGGCCCCAGTATGCCCCACCCCTCTGGGCAGGTGAAAGCTTGGGCTCAATTGGCCAATTTGCTGACTTGTGGATATCTTCCAGCAAGCAAGATCACGACATAAATGACTTCCACCACAGGAAGACAGAAAGAAATAGAGGAAAAAAATAAATGCATGGAATTTTACCCTGCACTTCTTTGCCAGATCCAGTGAAATCATTTAACAAGATCAAAAAAAAAATCAACAGCCTCAGCAATTAACATCCAACTATCCTGAAGTGGTACTGATTTGACAATCACCGGGTTGTGTATCGTGGATAGTTAAGTTAAATAATTCCACCACTGCAAGACAACCAACATCATATAAGAATTGCCCCAACATTGATCTGTTTACTTAGATTTACTGCATCTGACGGAGTATATTATTATATACAAGAATGAAATAAACTATAAATTACAAGTCAAGTGGTATTAGTAGTATAAAAAATTAGTGATCAAATAAAATTGAGTATGGTTTATTCCAGCATGCATGGTAGTAAAGGGTTTATCCACTTGCTCTCTATTTTCTCCATAATAAACAATACTTGCTTTGTTCAAATATATCTCACTTGAAATCTTATTTGTTGGAGGCTGCAAATCTCTGCTGCACTTGGAAAATTACAGAAGGCATACAATCTCACAATGCCAAAAATTCAGGAAAATTCTCATCTCGATGACTCAACTGTTTAGTGTTGAAAGCCTTTGGCAGCTTTATTTTTGAAAAACAAAAATGCAGTTCCAGCACATTTTTTCTGCATATAGATTGAAAAATAAAGGCGCATCCTCATGTTTACAATGGCATTTGGATATTGGCAGCTGAAGTACTCCAAGTGAACTATTGTTCAACCACTGCAATTTAGTCAAGAATATCTGACAGATAGACTCATTTCATTAGAGAAAACTTATAAAAAGGTTCCATGATGGCTCAGCAATTGTACCCTTCAGCACAAGAGAAGTCAAAGGTTTAATTCTTACTTAAGGTCAATGCAGCAGTTGGGATACCACATCCATTCACTCCCCAAAAAAAGGAATTCAATGCATTTGACTTCCACTGCAATTAAACAGGGCAAGACTACAAGGGTGTGAACTAAATAATCCCTCATCAGTTAGTCCATTTTTAAAAACTTGCTTCATTCTGACTTAGTTAACAGTGTGGATATTATACATTAACAAATTTCAATTTTTTTCTGAGCCACAGTTATACTTATTCAAATTAATCGAAGTAAAACTGAATTGTGGCTAATGATACACTCGCAAACCTAACAAGCCTGGGTCTTGGGTTCAGTTCATGAAAAAAAATAACTTTCAAAACAAATGTGGCCTAACAATCTATTCTTGATTTTAACTAATAAGTTACAAAAGATTTAGAAATTATCAAAACATGATGCTGGTTATTTTCTTTTTGCAGTTAATGCTTTCTGCTCAAAGATGCAGTACAGAATCTAGCTTTGCATTCATTACAGTTAGTAGATGCAACAGCATACATCCAAAAACTCGAACTAAGGTCAAATAATTTGATCATATAGTTACTATAATCAAAATGCTCAGAGGAGGAATGCGAAGCTCACGTTTACGTCTAATACTTGAACATATGCTAGGCGATTTATAATACTAATAGTCAACTACAGTGTTGATATTGATTTTAACAGGACCTAATTCACCTTTAATATTTCACAGTAATCAATCTACTGTCATGAACACTCAAGAGAAATAGCATTAGGTCCAAGTCGTCAGAATCTTAATAAATTGGTAGAGTAGTGAATGGAAAGCTTGTGCAAAAGAAAAAAAATGTAATCATGGTGTAACATTTGCACAATGGCACTTTTTTTTAAATATTAAAAAGTGAGACAATCCTAGCTGACAATTCCTCAGCTTTCAACAAAATGTCAGCCACACAAACGTTAACCTTGCATCTAAAATGCTGTAAAAAAAACCATACGTGTTTATTATCTGCCATTTCCATTCAAGCCACTTAATTATTGCATGCGGGTTTTAAAGAATGTGGCAATGGTGTTCTGTAATAATCAGGTGAATGCATTCTCAGATTAATATTCTGGATCCCAATGTGTTAATTTGATGCAACTTTTAGTTGACAATATGTGATTAATGTGTTCCAATGCTAGCTGAGCTTCTGCCTCTGACAGTTTAAAATGCTAGGTTTCTTTATCAGTATCAGTAGTTGACACGCCTTTGCCTGCTGCTTTGCTAGGACCACCACTAATTTGTAATGAACTTGCTTTTCATGGAGAACCATGATTTTTTAAAAAATTCTGTCAGTGTCATTTCCTTGAAGAAAATTACAAGTTTCTATAGGTGTGATTACTGACAAGCATTTGTGGTTAAGAGGCACTGCTTTACAAAGAGGATTCTATTTAATAATACCCATTTAAAACTGCTCATTATTAATGGTTGAAAACAACATGTAGAAACTTTTCCAAACTTTAACAGAAGCTATACTGAGAGTAAAAGAAAAAGTTCAATTAAGTGCTTTAAATTAAAAAACTAACCAAATTCTCCAACATTTGCTGCAGATAAGTACACAAAATTGTAGAGCTGTTTGATAATTTTGGCTTTAATACCAGATACAAGTTAAAAAGATATTCTGCAGTTTTCCCTTTCTGTCCTGTTTAGTTCATTTTTATAGTTAATGTTGGTCAATGCGTAAAGGTTTTTGCAAATGTCAATCTGCCACAAATACCCCTTGTAAATTAAGCAGACATTTGGATATCTGGTTTATTATATTAAGAGCTTTGTACACATTGAAATGCAAGTAGCTGCTTTCCTAGAACAAATGTGAGGGGAAAGAAATCAATACAGATATTAAAATCTGTTACTTATGATACTGATCAAAATCAACTATTAATATAGCTGCACTATTATTAGCCCCCCCCCCAAATATTGCTGAACCATTGACATCTACTGCAACAATTTATAGCAAAATATCAATAGTATTGAAGCTTTAATCCAAGGACGCTAAACAGACGAGCAAAACTCAAATCACCAAAGCAAACAAAAAAAAACTCCAGATAGTCCTGTGGAAGAACTGTAATTCCCCAGCTGGCAAGTCAACTCAAGACCTGACCATAAAGGGGAACATCAACAGTAATGGAAACACAACACAAGTAGGTATACAAGGCAGCTTCTACTGTAAGTGGTAAACACAACAAACTACTAAAGCAATGAACTGAAGCTGGTTAGCTTGCTCCAATTAAGACCTGATCTACAATTTTAGTTACATATGAAGACTTGCTCTTGGCCATATTGCTCAATGTATTAAATTATACCCACATCACAGTTAGTTTAGAAAGAGACAATTCTCTTTGGTACATGAACAATGTTGGCATGGCAATGTTTGTTGAAATCTTGGTGATTCAGAGTGGTGGGAGTGTCTTCCACTTGAAAAGATGAAGGCCTTCTTGTGAAACTGGCCCACATTGGCATTCGCCATTTACAGATGACAGAGGAATGAGACAAAGTTGTGGTTGGGATTGCCACATTGCTTTAAGATCATGTTCCACAACATTGTTGTTTTCATCCTTCTCTGGTGTTGGAGAATGAAGGCAGAGGGTTATATTCAATCACCTCCCTATATAAAAGCTCCACATCGCTGGAAAAGTTCCACTTGTTTCAGTAAATTTTGCTGCTACAAACCATTCACTGGCATTCATCATGACAACAGAAGCCAATTTTGTCAGGATTTACTTCAAGACATCCTCTTGGCAACTTGCAAGCATGTGCACATAACTAATGACATTTCATAGCCAAGAGTATCCAAGCAAACCTTGGAGCAGAAATCTCAGACCTCACTAATAAATTCCACAATGAATAGAGCTCCAAAAGGGCCAATAAAATCACACAATATTGTAAACTGTGCAGATGGGCACAACAACCAATTATTATGAAGTATCTATGTCATTTCTGACTTTTAAAAAAATCTAGGCTCATTCTGCTTCAGAACTAATGTGGAACAATGGAAAATATTGAACTTGTGTTGACTTGTCTGCAAAGACCACCTTCGGCTATTTGAAGCAGGGGAAAACCCTAAAAATAGGTTATTGCAGCCAAGTGCATAAAAACAATTAAATGTTTTTTCTCCCCATGAAGAACACATACAACTGGAGAAAATCTGTTCTTGAAACATTTTCTACAACAAAGCAACTGAGGGAGAAAGCAAAGAAATCAACTGACAAGATGTTCATCTGAAAAGCAATTTTTTTTTGAAAGGAATTAAACTATGTACCTGATCTTCTTCCCCTTTTGTGATCATGTATTACTTGTAAATGAGCATGAAACAAAATAAAAATAAAATGTTCTCCAAACAGCATTTTGCAATGGCATCATATTTGAAGTCAGTTTGGTTAATTTAAATAATTTGAAGTGTTTCTGTTTTCTGCACTTCCTAGACTATAGTTCATGGCTTGTATAAAGATGCCTCTGACCAAAAAAAAAGCAATTCTCTTCCTAATTCTGCATTTTCTGTCAAAGGCATTTGGGTAATGAGTAACCCAATCTCAAAGTAGTTTGATTTTGGCATTTTCGTTCTTGTAAAGGTGAAGCCTCACAATTCGCGTTAATAACTATAAAATAACTTGAACACATTTGAAGGAAATGAGCTATTTACCCAGTGCTATTGTGTTCTTCCAAGCAGTTGCCATTCTTGTATAAATCTGCTTTTCTCCCATTTTCTTGTGAGCAATGTTGTCAGTTCCAGTGACAATAGTAGTCCTCTTGTGTCCCATATGACTATTATGCATGTACTTAAAGGTTGAAAATGGTTGTAAGAGATGAAAATGTTGTCCAAGTAATGAACACACTCCAAAAGAGGTTACTGTGAACACTTGCAACTTGTTTTAACTGCTGTACTCCAGATTGGGAAGAACTAATTGCTACAATGGTCCCCTATTGTATAAACTAACTCAAAAAAGGCACTTTTTTTTATAATAACAAGCTCATTGTTAGGTGGTTGTGTTTTTTCTCTTTGGTACCAGCATCTTTGAATATGTTCCAGAGACAGCAGATACTTGTGTGCTGATGTATCGAATGTGTTTGAGCACTAACAGTGGGGGTAAAGGAGGTGGTAGAAGGAAAAGATGACTAACGCTATATTAGAAAGCTTTAATTGTTTCTGGTTATAACATTTATATTCTTAATATGGTTTTAATACATGGTTGTCAGTCATGTGAGACCTAATTTATCTAAAAATATCTCTTCATATTCAATATAAACAGATTTTGTTAGCCTCCATATCGGTGAATGCTTTAATATAAATGGCTGTTTTTTTTAATCATCCCTGTTTTGGAGAGTTTCTCAAAACAATTGTGATTTTGTAAGAAAGTAGGAAATGAAACTTTTAACCAAATTTTTTTGTACAGGTTGTCCCTGGGTCATTGGTTCAGTTTCTACAGATGTTCCATAAATTGGAAAATGTACAAATATCACTCAATGGTAATCATAGATCTACAGTATTGTAATGAAAACACAAGGCTCGTAAGAACAATTACGAAAAGTGGAGAGGGAGCAGAAACAAGTCTTTGTTGTCAGGGATGAATGTATTTGCGTATGTTGGCCTCTTTTGAATTTAATATTGTGGAAGCTCGTTCATATATAGAGGGTGTTCATAACCCAGGATGGCCTGTATTTGGCATGTGATGGCTTTCAATGATATTGTAAATGAGCTATTCAGCAGTCACTGATCTGTCACTCCCTCCTTTAGCACTCAATTGAAGTGTGATACTGTT
>JARFYF010000056.1:6229652-6241731 GCA_030265395.1 Rhina ancylostomus
ATCTCACAGTGGAGTTTGTGAAAGAAATTGTGAACAAAAGTGTAATTAAAACTGATCTTTTTGTTCACTAAAAGTGTAAGCAGTTAATATAGTGTGTAAAGGAAGAGAAAATGGCAACATGCCAATATTAGGTGCTGGGTATTATTACATCGAAGGGTTGGGACTTTCTTGTTTCTTCTTGAAATGGCTTAATTGGTGTCAGCACCCTAGGGATAGAGGCCTCTAACACTGAAATCCACACCATTCGCTCTGTCTCAGCTCAGTGTTGAGAAACTGGTAACGACTGGTAGTGAATGAGAGCGAATGGTGCTGTAACAATACTCGATGATGTTTGGGATGACAGAAATTAATACGCACTTGCTCAGCGAAAGCTATGATTAATGGCTGTGAGCAGGAGAACGCTGGCCCTCCTTTTACTCTGGTTTGATGGGGATTGAAAAGCAAAGGCTGTGTTTATTCTCTTCCAAAAGCGGAGGTCAGATGCAGTACATTGCAGTTATTTTGTTCTGTTGTTTTTCTCTTGGTTGGATTTGCTGTAAAATAAATCTAAACAGTTATCTTCCAAAACTCTGCTTTTTTTATTGTGAAGTATTTTGGATAATCACGAAGGCCATTTGTAATAAGTAATCTCATTAGTTTATATGATACAGGAGCTCTTTATTTCTGTTAAAACATGCTTCAATGCTTAATAGTTTTTTTCATTAGTTCTCACTCAAAAAATGTTTTTTTTCAGTTGCCGAGTTTAGACTTTCCTCCCCCATATGGGAAGGTTGATTTTTTTTGTCCTTTGAATCAGACAGGAAGTCATAAATTAATATAGTTCTCTGGATAAGTCACTTATTAATAATCCATTCTGTCATGATTCTTGGCACTGCCAGCATGACAGTTGCCTCACTGTTTTTCCAAAACAGATAGCACACTGCTATCAACATCCGATTTGGACATGTTTCAGATGGCAATTTGTTACCATATTTTTAAATCCTAGTATTTAAAAAAAAATCAATTATTTTTACTTTTGGGCTTCATGGCTATGTCATTGTAAGGTTTTGCTAACTGAAAGCTTGGAAAATAGTGTTCTTAGGACAATATTATTCCAGTATTTGTTTCAGTAGAATTCAAGACAAAACACTAGAAGTAGCTTTCGTGCTTGTACAAGAGAGGTTTTATTTAATCTTTTGAAATGCTGCCCATGAGCAAGAATTTAGGTCTCGGGTATTACATGAACAGTTGCCTCTTGGGTATGATTTTTCAAACTCTTCAAAAAGTAAGAAATTAAAATAATTTTGCATCATTTTCATTTTGGCAACTAAATGAAGTACAGATAATTTGGCATTGTATTTTCATGATATTTTAGAATAGATTTTGACAGCAGATGTTTTGCTGACACTGACTATTTTGCTCAGTTCATACTCTCATTTCAGGCCTACTTCTTTCACCATGATTGATTGATTTTTTGTTGTGGACAATGGGCTTCACAACCTGATTTTTTTTCCCCCACTACCCCTCATCTTTTTTGCCCTTTGCTGAAATGCCATTAGCTAGAACAGTCTTGACTTCACAAAAAAAAATCTTCTAAGGTCACTGTTATAGGAACCATTACGGCAGAGCAGATGCAGATTTGCAAATCAGAGATTATATCTTCAGGCATTGCTGTCAAGTGTTATTCAAATAACATCAGCTTCATATTTGAATAACGGCAGACATTTTGAATTAATTAATCAGAGGAGGTAGTCCAAGGCTTTTCTCATTAGTCTTCAGGTCAGGCTAGAAAAGATGTATGTGTTGGTGATGATATCCTTGTCTTTAATCGTGATTTATGAAGATTTAGGATTGTGTGTGATTTGTCAAAGGTTCTGGGAAAAGGCTTGTGCATATTTCATTATCTAATCTGTGATTGATTTCAGGATGCTAAAAGATATACCAATGCTTTTCAGTTGTGTGAGAAGCACTGGTAGGCATCACATTCCAGGACTTTTATCTCTTATGACTGTCAGAATAAGCTGTAAACTTTTATTGCCTGTAGTTATATAACCATATTTTAATTATTGTAGAAACTGCTTGCTCACTTGCATGCAGTAACCACAAAAACCATGTGTGCAGAAACCACAAAAATTCTTGCAAGATTTCTGAATCCATACTCCTATGGTGAGGGGAGGGGGGGAGAGAATAATACTGAAAGGGGAGTTTTTTTTGTGTGGTTTTGTTGGCATAGAAATAGTAAAGCATCATTGAGTTCATTTGCTTTTTTGGTAACTAGTAGTCTTAACAACGATGTTTTTCTTTTTTAACATTAGCCAATGAAGAGAAGCTAAAGTTGAAGTACACGTAAGAGCAGGACTAAAACTTGATAATCAGAACCCATTGGTCATGCTATAGTGCCAGTTTTTACTACAGCAGCATAAAATCAAAATTTGAGATATCCATTTTTGCTTTGGTCGTCTCTACAGGAAATAACTGTCCCTCACAATGGAGCCCATCATTTTAAAAACAAAATAGCATGATCAGTATGTAGGTCTGACAGTTAGATCGATGGGTTTTTGAGTTGTTTCCCTGCTTTAGAAGTTGAACAACTGAGCTTTATGAAAATGCTTGTAATCAGCCTACTAAAAGTCTGTTTTAAAGGAACCAGGTAGAATGACTTAATACTGTTGTACTTGAGAAATTTTATTATCATGAGCAGTAGTTGACTGCATTTTTTTTGAGGACAGAAAAATAGGACATTTGCAAGCATTTTTGTTGATAAAAATGATAATTCAGTAGGTAAAAATGATACTGTGATTTTAATAAATAATCTCTGATTATTAAGAATTATAAAAAAAATACACGGAGTTCATTTAGCCAGTTGTTTGTGCCACAATATTCTTTAGTAGGATTACCTGTTCTAATAATACATTTCTACCCTCTCCTTGCACTCTGGAATTTTTATTCAAGGGACCTCATTGTAAAATCTGTATCTATTTTGGAAACTTAACAGAATAAGTTTTGATGCTGTCAGTTCCTTCAATTGTGCAATTCATTTTACTATTTCTTGTGTGACAGTTTTTTGTCAGTGCTTGCAAAAGTTGATCTAATGTGATGATGGCAGTGCTCTGCTGCTTAGCCAATGCCAGGTTAATTCCACTGTTTCTTTGCACACATTTTTAGCATGAGTTCTTTGGTCATCATATTGGGAAGGCCCTTAGAATGCTTGACATCAATCCCTGTTGGAAGAATAGGCAGATAATGATACTGGTTAGCATTCTGATATGATGAAAGTACTGTCAATTGGGGCTCTGACCTCCAGCTAATACTGTATTTTGTGTACACATGGAATAAAAATTAGTGAGCAGCACAAAAAAAGTATCTTCAACTACCTATTTGAAGGAATTGTAAAAACTTGCATGTTAGTTACTGATCGATGCCACTGGCTGTTGCTTTGATTGAAGAGCTATTTGGTGCATCAAATGTTTTAAGCTTCCATAATGATCAGTTGCTTTGAGACTTGAATGGATTAGTAGGTTTTCCCTACACTGAGGGTGCACTGAGCAGGGCAAGCAGAGGAGAATAGTTTGAAGAAAGATGAAGAAAGCTTTCTTGTCAGAAGGTCGTGCTCATCCATGGTCTTCAGGGAGCAATTGTCAATGTAAATCTTGATGCATAATGATGCAAGAGTTTGAGCTTCAGTGAGGATGTCTTGACTGAAATCTAATACATATTTGAGTTGCAAATCAATCTTGAGTGGGGTGATGACTGCTTTACTCGTGACATTAAGGTTTTCTGATTAGTGTTCCTTCCTGACTGGAGCTGGAGATAATGACAATATGTCAGAGTTTGTTGCACACTTGTATTGCAGAACTTATCGAGGAACATTTTTTTTCTCCCAAGAAGCCTGAGAAAATATTGTTGTCTTGGTAGAGCATAACAGATAATCTGTAATTGTCCCATTTATATTATCTTATGATGCAACATGCCATTGACGCACATACATTGGTTTGTAGATGCTGCAAGTTGGAGATTTATAACTTCTAGCAATGATTCCTTCCAATCCCTCAGTGTTCAGCATATGTATGACTTTTCACAGTGTACATTGTAGGTTGATGCCCAAATATCTGACGATGACAATGATGCCTTCGCTTTGTAGCATTCCACTACCTCCTCTGCATATGATGAACCAAAGAGTGGCCACTAGCTTACAAGGGTTATCTGCTCACCACATGGGCGAAGTGCAAATACTGTGCTGATTTAGAAACTGTAAGCACACAGACTGCTGCCCTGCTAAAATCATGATTTCTGTTGCCTGGACTGTACTGGAGAAGTTCTGCAGTGCTTGACTGAGCAGGTCTCAATTATTTAAGAAGCAATTGTGTAAATTTAGCAATTTATGCTACACTTATTTCTGTAAGAGTGGAGACCAAAACTGCACATTGCTTTCTGGGCATGGTCTCAGCAAAGCCCCATAAAATTACAGAGAAATTGCCTCAAACTTTTTAACTTCAATCTCTTTTTAAAAGATTTACCTAGCTTTTTACCTTCCTGATTGTACCAGCATATTTAATTTGTCATGTGCCAGTACATCACAATCCCTCTGAACATCAATATTCACTCTTTTTTCTTACCATTTTAAGAAACAAAACTCTGTTTTTAGGTTTCCTACTCAAACAAGTTCTCATATCTTACTTTGCCATCTGCTACCATCTTGCTTGTTGGTTTAACCTGTTTGAATCCTTTTGCATTCTCTTCATGACTCAGTTTCCCACATAGTTTTACATGTTGAGTGGCAGTAGTGGGACTGCAAATTCTGTCATTCTAGAGATGACAGTGCTTGATTCTTGATTCACAAAGCCAGCATCACTCCACAGATGTGGTATCTCAGCAGTCAAAGTTACATTTGGCATGTTAGGTTGCTGAAAGCAATCTGCAAGCCCCTTCGAACACTTGGGTCGATAGGAGTCTGAGCTTGTCGGACAGTCATCTGATCTTCCATTTAAGCATCTAAACATTGGGTATTTGTAGTGCTTCTGTTCTGTTGTCTCTTGTTATTGCTTATTTCTCTTGCAAGAGTGTGAGAAATATGGCAGTAAGTACAATGTTTTTGGGTGATGCATTTTGTTTGAATAGTTGGGAGTGAATATAGGTAGTGAAGTGTTGGTGTGAGGGCTGCAGTAGTGATGACAATAAGAACATAATAAATAAAAGATGTAGTAGGCTATATGGTCCTTTTGAGCTTGTACTGCCATTCATCAAGATCATTGCTGATTTTCCACCATAACTGCTGTTTTGCAGCACCATTCCCATATTCTATAATTCACTTAATGCCACAAAATCTATTGATCCCTGCTTTGAATAAACATGGCAATTATAATTCTGCCCTTAGGGGAAGCTTTGGAATTCTGTAATATAACCTTCTGCTGAAATTTTTCCTCGTCTCAGTTCTTTAAAGCCATCTGGAAATCAAGCACTCCACATTCACTTGTTCTCCATTATCTATTTGTCATGTGTTGGAGCATATGAATATTTAGCACAAGTCAAATGATAGAAATAATTAGTAGGTGGGTTGGCTAGGGCCAACTGAACAGCCCTAGTGGACCCCATCTGAGCCTGAATTTTTTTTTCCTTTCCCTTGCAACCCCCCCACCAAATAAATGCCTGACCCAATTTGATTTATTGGTGTGAGTGTTGCAGTCTTTAATGTGCGGTCGTCAAGTTATCTTAATGTGGATGAGGCAGTGGGTCAGGTCAGCAGTGCACAGCCTGATGTGAATCTAAATGTTTTGTTAAAATGTACTCCATAGCTGAACCTGACATGTGGCTGGGTTCCCTTGGCTTGGGTTAGGTAGCCAGGCTGTAGATGGTAATCTCGTATATGAAGATATTGGAGCATTTAGTAGAATAGGACATTTGAAATATATTCACTAACCTTAAACTTGCAGGTGAGGCCATTGAACTTGTAGCACTGCATCGTGTCCTCGTGTTTGGACTTCTGCCATTCACTTCCAAGGCTGTTTAATCCACTGTCTCCTGAGTGTCTTTCTGGAGGGCCACCTGGTCCTTTGAAGAAACAACATATTTCTCTTCTTCATTTCCTGCATTAAGGACTCCATTTCAGCATTGGAAAATCATGTTGTGCCGCAAATCTGTTGGTAAGTTGAATTTTCCTTGACGGTTATTTCCATTGCCTGCTCCTACCTTGTTGTTTTTCACTTTTTGATGCAGGCTGCCTTTAAGTAGTGTGAGCTAGCTTTAATTTATGTTTGCCATTCATGAAATTGGGGCCCATTTGCTGAGGTTGTAATTATTGAATAGTGGATATATTAATGCTGGACACAAATCACCAATGAATTGGCAGAATGAGTTTGGTGCTGGCGTGCATTAGGTTGAATTGGCACTGGTTAATTGTGATTCAGAATGAAAATAAATGTTGGAAGAGAGAGTTAACACTTCAGGTTGAAGATCCTTCCTCAAAGCTGGGAAAGAAAAGGAACTCATTAAGCTGCAGGAAGGGTGTGGGATGGCGAGTGTCTATGATAGGATAATAATGGAGTGACCATGAGGATGAAATTGTAAACAAGATTATCTGATCAATGTATGAATGGAAGCAGAGTGAGGATGTGGGCAAAAGAATGAAGGAATTGCAAAATTCAGAACAGGAAGAGGTATCTGGAAGGTTCGGCTAGTCATATCCTCCACTTCCAGGACAGACAGAAACAAACTGAGCTAAAGTTACAGATGACAACTGATACAGATAAGAAAAAAACAAGTTACCCAAAGTTGTAGAATTCATAATGGAGTCCAGAACGCTGCAATATTTCCAACTGGAAGATGAGGTGCTATTAACACCTCAAGCTTGTGTTGGGCCTCATTGTAACAGTGCATGAGATCACAGATCGATAGGTAAGAGTGGAAAGGAGAATTTTGGTGGCGGGCGACAGGAAGCTGTGGGTCACCCCTGCCGACTGAATGCAAGTGCTCCTTGCCAGTTCTGACAAAGGGTCTTCAACCTGAACTGTAAACTTGATTTCTCCCTCTGTTGATGCAACCTGACCTGCTGAGTATTTCTGGGATTTTCTGTTTTTACTTGAGATTTACAGCATCTACACATTTTTTTTGATTTTCATGAAAATGAATGTTGCTTTTCTCTAAAATTTATTTCAATAGGTTGAAAACAAGTATTTAATCTTATGATTCACAAAGTAGTTGTGAGCCTTATAGTTTATGGCAGTTTCTGAATCCCTTGATTAAATTACAAAATTGTAACTTGCTGCTTGACATCCATTATTCTCCATAAGTTTGACCATGGTGAAGTAGCCTGTAACTGGCTGGTGAAGTTGCACTGAGAATAAAATAGAAGTTGAACAGGAGTTTTCATCGTGGCCAAATGCAGATGATGTGGTCCTTTGCAGGATAGATGCACAAGATTTCGAGAGTAATTTTTAAATTATTATTTGATTCTGGATGGAGCAGCTTAAGAACTCTACAGTTTGAATTTTCTGCTGAAGACAACGAGCATGTCATCTGTTGTTTCATATTCTGGTCTCCATCCGTTAAGCATTGGTGATCCTGAAGTGAGTTTCGTGCAACTTATCTCTGCTATTACAGAGGCTCGTCTGCTTCTTACCTCCTGTAATGTTACTGGACTTTGGCCTGGCTGTAGTTTGTTATTGAGCTGCATGCTTTTGATATCTCTTAGACGAGTATTTTGGTATTCTTCTGGCTAAACATGAGGTCGTCAAAACTCTGATTACTTGCAAAAACATTCACCAGAAACTTAGTCCTGTTCATCCATCACCCTTTTGCCTGCTGACTTGTATGGGCTCCCAGTTGAGCAATGCCTTGATTTTACAATTATTTATTTCCTCTAAGGACTCTGTTTTGGTTTGGTATTGGACATCTGTGATGCTCCTATTTGGAACTCTTAATAATCATCATCAGATTTTAATGAATATGCCATTGCTACAGCCATACATTCATCTGCCATGGATGGAAGGTCTCAAAATCTCAAGCTAAACCTAGCTCTCTAAGCAGTTCTTCAAGTTAAACTTGGATCATGATTTTGGTCATCTGCCCCAATATCTTGTCATAGGTAGGTTGGACTTTACTTACAAGTGCTTTGTCAAACAAAATTAATCTTGGGTTGCTTTGGAGTACTAAAGGCGCTTTTCAACTGCAGACTTCCATCATTTTTCATGTGTGTGTGTGCATGTTTGAGCTGGTGAATCAATGATTAACAGCTCATTATGTCGTCTCTTCAACATCTAAACTGCATTGGATTTTTCCCCAATGTAGATTTTGCAGATCATGTCTGTTCTATCCGCGAGGGTGACCCTGTTTGCAGTAATCAGTCACTAATTCTCACTCTCAGTCTCACTCTGGCTCTGCTCTGCTAAACTCTTCTAATGAAGCCCAAAGTCAGCTCAAGGAGCAGCATCTCCTTCCATCTGAGTACATTGTAGACCCCGGGACTCAGTATTTCATGTTTGTGGCAGATCTCCGTAGTTCCTGATGCAAGATCATCAACCTATAAATATTACTCTGTAGGATATTACCAACATTTCTCTTTTGTTTCAGACTTACAGCAGCTGCTGTGTTCTGTATCTCATAGTTCCAACATGTTCTTTTGTTTCTTTCCCCTAATGGTCGTTATTGATCTATCAACTAGATGGCATTGTAAACAATTATTTTATCTGGGCAACCTTGCTTTCCAGCTTTTCACAGATGCTCCCTTTGTTTCATTTATCCCCTCACCCTCTGTAGTTGAAAGCTAGCTCACTTTTCTCAGTTTTCCAGTTCAAATGGAGAGTCATTGACTTGAAATGTTGATTTTTTTTTCTTCTTCTCCACAGATGCTGTCTGACCTGCTGAATGTTTCTGGCGGTTTTTGTTGGTTAAAATCTGTCAATTTCTAAGCCAAGAGATTCCTTTCAGAATTTGTACTCCAGCATGATTTGCCTTCCTTATCAAAGGTGCAAGGAGAAAAATTAAAAGAATTCTAGGATTAAAATACTTAATAGTAAAAATGGAATAAAAACCAAAAGCATAGGACTTTGATGTTAACAATTATGTATAAATTTAAGAATTCTGAAATGTTCTTTTTTAGGTGGGAACTTGTGGGAAGAAAGTTGAATGATATTTTTGTGGAGCTTTGCAATAATTATAACATTTGGTTTTAGTTTAAGCAACTTGACGACAAAGCATTTAGTATTTTTACAACAAATGTGCCAGCAGGTGTCCTTTGAGTTTGGTTGTAGCAAGCCTGAAAATGTGCTGTTTTATAAAGGTTGGGGTGCTTAATCCATTGAGGCATTACATAGCTAATTCTGCCTATGAATCTATGTAGATAATAAATAAGTGGTCTTTATATTTAAAATTGGTAAATTGGTTTATTATGTTACAGGTACTGAGGTACAGTGGAAAAACTTTGTTTTGCATGTCATTCATACAGATCATTTTATCATGTTAGTGCATTAAGGCAGTACAGGGGAAAACAATAATAATGTAGAATGAAGTGTTACAGAGAAAGTGCAGGCAGACAATAAGCTGCAAGGCTACAATGAGGTAGATTGCGAGGTCAAGAGTCCATCTAGGGGACTGTTCAATAGACTTATAACAGCGGGATAGAAGCTGTCTTTGAGCCTGGTGATGTGTGCTTTCAGGCTTTTGAATCCTCTGCCTGATGGGAGGGGGCAAAGAGAGAATGCCAGAATTTTTTTTTAAAAAAGGCTTTGGTTTGGGAATGTAGCCCTCAGGTGAAAAGATCAGCCAAGAACATAGTGAATGGTGGAGCAGGAATGAGAAGCTGAATTTCCTACTTCTGTTTGTGTTTCCTATATTGCATACACGTGCTAGTCAATGTTAAGGTTAAATGAAGGAGTTTTGGGTGGGATGGGCTTGTGGATGGTGAAGGTTATCAGGTGCAGCAGGGTTAGAGGATGAGCCATAACCGAGTCTGTACGTGAGACTTAGAATAGTCCCCATTTTTGATATGTTACGTATTTCTAGTTTGAAACCCTGTGGAAGCATTTAAAATGTAAATTGCCTTTGTGAGCCTGTTCTGTTACAGTTACATTCACCTGCTGAGGGTGATGCAGTGTTTCATTTTGGGTAAGATATGTGGGGGGACACAGGAATTCAATGTTGGTTTTAAAAAGTTGAAACTTAGTATAATGTTCAGTTGTGTAATGGGTTTTATTTGTAATATATTTCATATGCTTTCTAATTCATTTCTATCTTGTATTTTAAAATCTAATTGCCATGCAAGTTACATCAGTTTGCAATAGATATCCAGCATTTTCCAGTTTGGGGAAGGTGGATTGAATTGGCTCTCAGAGTAGGTCTGAGCTTTTGTAGCTATGTGGATTGCCCTGGGTTCAGTAAACCTGGGATAGGAAGGGTGAAGATATATATGAACATCTGAATATAGAAATTAGAAAGCAGATCACTTGGCCCTTTGAGACTCCCCAGTTGACGTTAAGATCATGCCTCATGTTGTTGTGATCTCAGCTCCACCTGGTAACCTTTCAACCACTTTTCAAAATCTTTCTACCTCTACCTTAAAAATATTCAGCTTTCCCAATTCTTTGTGGGAGAGGGTTTCCAAGATACATTGCCCCCTTAGAGAAATTTTGCCTCATTTCTGTTTTAAAGAGGTGGCCCCTCCTTGCAAATGATCTCACAAGAGAATCAACCTTCCATGACTATCCTGTCAAGACACCTCTGACTTGGTATAGCAGTGGAAGGGAATTGGTAGAGCTAAGATATGTATTTTTTTCCCCCAAAAAATGGGATTTTGTTCATTGGATGTCTGGTGTCTCGGCATTGAGTGAAGCCAGGGATCAGGGCTATGGGTGTAGACGCAGCAGAGCCACAGCAAGTTTTGGCTGGGGTGGAAAGACCTGGAAATTAGATCAGCAGTGCTGTTTATTTCATATTTTGAAGATGGGCAATCACTAGCAAAAATCTCAGTGATAGATTTTGTCTATTAACAAAGTGTCATGCTAAAATGTTATGTGTTTCTATTCTCAAATGTGACAGGAATTGAAGGTTATGAAAGGAAGTATGGGTGGTCAAAAGATTCTTTTGATTTATGATATTTTAAAGTTTAGACTGAGTGCATTTCCTTCTGCAACATGACTTGCAGTTGTCAAAAATGTGCCACATATGTGACAACTTTTCCATTGTCAATTACAATAGAAAATGCAAATGTAAACACATCACTTCAACGTTTAAATCTATTTCCATGACTTTCATTTTTTTCTGAAATTTTTTCCCTTTAATTTTTCTTGGAAAATGACATTTTTGTCTAAATAATTTTGTTAAAGAAAAACAAATGTTAAATTCATTGTAACATTGCTGAATTTTTCTGTTTGATCTTTGTACATTTTAATGCTGTCAATTCAGACTATGAATGTTGTCCAGTTTGTAAATGGGAACATTCAATCTCTAAAGTTTGGCAGTGAACAGTGCTTTTCTTTAGCTTCTAATTTCTGTTCGGACTGATTTTTAAAATGTTATGGTTTTCAAAGGGTCAAACATGTTTATTTTTGTGTTTCAAATTATTCAGAAAAAGTAAAACAAAACACTTGTTTTAGTTGGAGGGCAGTGGGAGAGAGATGGCAAGGGAGAGAGCAATTGTCAGAGAGTGTAAAGAGAATTGTTTCCTTCTTTAAATAAAAGGCTCATTTTAATGAAAGCTAATTATTTCACCAGATAAAAGTAGTTAGTACCTATTCATTATACCTGGGAGTCAGCAAAAGGTAAACTTGGTGAATAATTAACTTGTGTCAATTTAGTGTGACCATGTTTGTGCAACTTACTGATTATAATTGTGTGGACCTATCAGCGCCTGTTCTGTTGATTGGCTGAACATTTTGAGTAGGAGACTAATTTTCAGTGGCTTGCAGTGGCCCAAGCCATTTTGCATTATTCTTTGCTAATCTTTTGTCATGGTTGCCTCAAGGGATATTTTAGAACATAGAAACAGAAAACCTACAGCACAACTCAGGACCTTTGGCCCACAAAGCTGTGCCGAACATGTCCCTACCTTAGAAATTACTAGGCTTACATATAGCCCTCTTTTTTTTTCAGCTCTACGTACCTATCCAAA
>JARFYF010000056.1:6966038-6977500 GCA_030265395.1 Rhina ancylostomus
AAGCCAGAATGTGGGGTAAAGGCAGGTACATGGAACTCAATCACAGATTGGCTGTGATCACATTGAGTGGCAGAATAAACTCAAAGAAGTAAATGTCCGTCTGCTCCTTTGTTAATGTGGGTTTTTTGCTGCAGACTGTAATTTGCAATCTCTTAAGGAATTAGGAAGTACATATCTCCATCAGGTGACTATCGAAATTAGAAACTGCAACTCTGGTTAATTTTTTTTTGTCATCTTGTTCCTAAATTGTGCTTCACAGATCCCCAAGCTGAAGATGCACCTCTTTTTCTACCGCCTGACACTGGACAGTAGGGACCTTGGAGATTAGGGAATCAAAAGATTGGCCAGGAAACCAAGACGAAAATAATCTTATTTAGAAAGAGCGTGTCACAAAATTTCAAGCAGTGGGTGGTCCTGTAATGTTTGACATTTGATTTCTATTTCTGACACCCTAATTATATAATCTAGAAATGTGAAGAGAGCTGTGTTCTCCTTCTCTGATTCCAAGCTCCATTTACAAATGACTATGCTCAGAACAGATTAATGCCCTGCTGCCTCAATAAATTAAAGCTTCCAGCTTTCTGAGAAAAAGAACATCAGAGAGCTCTCCTTTGTCATTGCTGAGGAAGTGTGGCCACTAAAGATGATAGTGGTTTTTGGGTGTTTAACAGATTTGAAGCTGACTAGAATATGTTTTTTCTCTGCAACAAATAGTTGGTCATTTAATTTTCATTAAGCAACAATAGGTATGTAGCAGAAATGCTCAAATCCTTTAATGTGGTAAAAATATGTGGTAATCTGATTAAAACACTTAAGGATTTCAGAGTCTGTGTACTTATGATTTCTGCCATCTTTTACTCTTGTGGAAAGTGAGAGGATTTCTTGCTGGTCACATTTCTAGTTTTTGAAGCCCTTAAACCCTGCTGCATGTATGTAAATCTTGAGTGGTGCAAAGGGAATTTGGGGATTGAGATGTATATAAATGCACCCTGTGTTGGTGGTGAGAAACATAATGCAGCAGTTATCATTGACTGTTACAGCCCAGTGGGATTTTTTTTAGGGCATGATGCATACTTGACTTGCACCAATTTTGGCAGTCAGCAGGGTAACTTATTTTAATATGAACTTTTTTTTATGGCATGGTGGTGTTCACAGTCCTAAAGGCTGTTGACCTGTTCAAGTAGTATCCCTCATCACAATTTCTAAACACTTAAACAAAAGTTCCTTTGCTAACATGTCACAAGACCGTAAAGATCAGCATTAGCGATAAAATTGTGAGCATTTATTAATTTTATTTTTAAATAGCAAACAAATAATGTGATGAATTGATGATTTTGCCACCTACGCTTATGCCAGTCGGATTTCCTGTCTCTCATATTAATTGTAAAATGGAAAAACTGAGGTGTTTGGTATAATAAATTGCTGCATTGCAATCATTGTACTATAATAATCCTTTAGAATTTTATTTAGTATAAAATGTGCACTTTTTTGATTTAGTTCATTCACTTGAACCTTTTAAGTTTGCTTGGCATCTTTTATTCAAGGTATGAATTTCCATTTTTCATGAGTTGTGGTTTTCATAATTTTAATTTTTCAAGAATGCGTGAAGGAGTTGTGAGTATAGTTGATTCACAAAGCATTTTATGTTTGCTAGGATCGCTGATTTTATATCAGCCTGGCCCCGCGATTGAATCTGAGTGATGCTTTTTGTTCCAGTTCACTTTAACACTGCATCACTGGACTTGCAGATCAAAGTGCAATGCTGGGATTAATTTGAAATACTGAGCCTGCCATTAAGGGGAATTACATCCGAGTGCATAACTGTCATAACTTCATGTTGCAGTTTATGGAATTGTTGCAAGCTGGTAGAGCAGGTTCAGCGAATATGATGATACAGTTAACACGGAGAACAGTAATTCTAATTTAATGCAATTTTAACATCACCTTGTGTATGGAAGGAGCTGTTTGCCTTGAGACACAGATGCATTTTTATTTTGGAGCTGTGGTAATTCTTAAATATTGCATATGATTGCATATTATACCTGACAAAAATACAGCCAGAAAGTGGGGGTTATCATTTCTTGGCTTAGTGAGCTTCAGATTTATTATCAACTTGAGTGAAGATGAGCTGCAGTTTTCCTTCTAATTGGTTTCTTATGCATGCAATATTCTACTTTGAAACTACTGTAATCAGAAATTTCTTATAACTCTATCTGCACATTGTTCGTAGTTAGAGAGCAAATCATTTTATTTTCCCTTCAGCCTATTATGTAATATGCTAATTAAGCCCTCACAGGAGTAGTAGTTGAGGGGTTAAAACCTATAATTATTCAAATCTTTCAGGCTTTTCTACCAGTTTGCGATAATTTGATGAGGAAGTTCACTGTAATTAAATATTCAAATTATGAATAAGTGTCAATATGGCTTCCTATAGCCTGGGAATGATGATTAATTGTATTCGAAACTCTAGTGGCTGCTCTAATCTGGGGCAAACGGTTGCTGTTGATTATTTCTGTGCAATGCTTGCCATGTTTTTAGTTTTAGAATTTAGAGTGGTAATTGATTTGCCATATGTTGCACAAGTGCAGGTATTTAGAAGATGTGTATTTGCAGAACTCTGGGAATTTTTAATTATAATGTTCATTCTACTTGTGGCAGGCAATTTTTAATTTTTTTTACATCATGCCTTAAAATCCTCACTTGGCACATAAAGCCTGTAGTATTTGAATTACTGTTACATGCCTCTGTTACAGATTACTTCAAGTGTGCATATGTATTAAATGTAAGGCTGCAGTCATAATAGCATATTTGCATCTGGTTCTGGAGACCCATCTGTGCAAAGTAGCACCATAACTCAGGACTTCAGATCCTGATGTATTTTTTGACTGATGTCGTAAAGACAAAAATGCCTCTAGGAGGCCATCATGTACTGGGTGGTCTTCGGGCCAACTAGAGGATAACTGCAGTTTGGCGTGAAGCTGAGATTTAAGTGTTCATTTGGTCCTTTGGACATTTTTTTGATGACTTCAGTGAAATTAATATTGAGGATTCATTTATGATCAAGCAAATCTGGCTCGTGGGTTTTTTTAATATTAGAAAGAAGTCATAAGAGGAAGCAGAGAGCTCCATTTTCTGCTCTGTAGCTACTGGCCCGATGGGTTGAAGGACTGGAATCTTGTCTCAGGATAAGGGGTGAGTGGTTTAAGACAAGAATGAGAAACTTCATTTCTCACATGGCTCAGCTGTTGATACCTTCTGGCCTTGAATTGATAGATCGCTCCGGGAGTAAGGGGTTGTGGGCATCAGTGGGAAGTGGATGTAGTACAGGATTGGCCTTGATATTGAGGGGTGGAGCATGCTCAAGGGGCTGAATAACCTGATACTGCTTTTACGAATGTGATCTTAACAGGAACCTGGTATACCTGCAAATGAAGGAAAACTTGGCCCCATTTGATGCTATTACTCAAAGTTGATCTGAGGATGTGATTCTTATTTAATTCCTTTCATTTGTGCAGGAGTTAAGATTTTATTTTTTGGTAAATAAGCAAATGCATTTTATAATTTTACTAACCAAAATATCTGCAGATGAGTGGGCAAATAAGTTGTGTTATGAAGTATGGTCATTGATGCATGGTCTTCTTGCAGTTTCAGAGATGGAGTGGGAAACTTCGGTAGTCTGAATTGAATGCAAAGGCTTCATTGCACTGAGGGAAATAAGAAATGCTGGTAATTTCCCTAGGATGATAACTTTTAATGTCTATGTCTGAAGTAATTATTGGTTCAAGCATGAAGTTTTACAAAACTGACGACTGGCAAAAAAAAAGAAATCCTCTTTGTGAAATAGCTTCACCTTGTGTGTTGGTTAAATACTTCTTGTGTACTTTGCCATTTAGTAGATTGCCAAGGTTACTTGAATAAACTTTTATGTAATAATTATTTTTAGAATTTGATTTTTCTGTCAGAACTTTTAATTCCATTAGATTTGTCTTACTGCCTTACAATTCCTAGCTGATCTGCTAACAGATCTGTCACTGATGTGAATGTACCGCACATTACTGCAAGTTAATATTTTGGAGCAATGTCATTTCGTACAATAACCCAGCACTGTTGATTTTGCAGGCTGTTTGTTCCTAGTAGATTTAAATAACTTTCTATTGAATACATAATTATGCAAAATAGCACAGTTTTTCCTTGACTGTATATCAATTTGTTGTGACTGTTATTAGAGCACCAGCAACATCACCACAATGAAATTTTGGTAGCAAAACAAAAGGAAATATTTTCCTGTGAAAAACATTCACTGGAGGCCAGTATGCTAATAAATATCACACACAAATAAAAAAGTAACTGGACAGGGATATTATAATTACAGTAATGACTCATGTTATTTAAAGCCTCTATCTGGTAATATTAAAAGGGAAAGTGAAACTAATCATAATTGCATCTCTCAGTTTATTATATTCTGCCAGAATTGATCACAACAAAAAGATGGGCTTGTACTTTCTCATGATCATCCCACAAAGCAGTTTGAATTTTGCATGTGCCCTGGAAACGGCTTGAGTTTGAGGCTAGAAGCACTTACTGAGGAAGTGAAGCATTGTTCTTTAGATGAAACAGGCCTTTTGAGTTCTTGTGAAAGAGAAAACTTGAAATGGACGTGGTGTTGCCTTCATCTCCAAACAATGAATACCACCAAAACGGATGAAGTATTAGTTATCCCTTGCTGTTTGCATAAAAAGAGCAGTCCAGCTTCTCTCATTCACATTGGATTTGCTCTAGGATCTAGATGAGAGGTGATGGTGTTACATATTAGTCAAGCAGTTAATGATCACTTTTGCCAGGTACAACAGGTGTGCTTTTGTGTTGGGTAGGACAGTCCAGTGGGTCCTGGCTGTTCCTGTAGTTACGTCATCAGTGTATTAACAGGATACAGTATTGTTCTGTGGACAGTCTTATTTCAAGGGATGGCATTGTCAGATGTGTGACATTTTGCTGCTGTATTTGTTTGAAATGTGGGAAGTACAGGTAGTATAGTGGTTAGCATAATCCTATTACAGCGCCAGCGATCCAGGTTCAATTCCAGCCACTGTTGTAAGGAGTTTCTACGTTCTTCCCATGTCTGTGTGGTTTCCTCCGGGTGCTCTGGTTTCCTCCCACACTTCAAAGAAGTATGGGTTTGGAAGTTGTTGGTGCTGGAAGCGTGGTGCCACTTGCAGGCTGCCCCCAGAACACTTTACACAAAAGATGCATTTCAGCTGTGTTTTAATGTACATGTAACTAATAAAGATATCTTATCTTACAGAGGACAGTAATTGTAGAATTTATCCTTTCAAATGTGAATTTGAAGATTGAGCTTAAGATGCTCTCCCAAAATTCACATTTTAAAGTGGAAGTTTTAATTGTTATTGGTCTGTCACTGGTTGTGCTGGACTAATTTGAGAGGTGATGAGTTATCACTTAAACTAATTATATCTATAGTTTCTTTGTCAACATCACGTGAGTACCAATTCCTGCTTTATTCTTGGATTTTTTGGTAATTTCTCTATAACTGAAATAGTTCTAATTATATTTTGCGACACCTCTATGATGCTACCTACGCAAGTGTTGATTTGTACAAAAGTTCTCTGGTAAACATGGTATAAGAAACAAGTTACTTCTAGAAAGGGACCTTCTGAGCATATGATGAGGCACTAAATGATTTTGAGTAATCAAGTTATTTTTAAAATGTGATTCGTCTTCTAATGTGTGAAAAGTAGCAACCAATTGAGGGAAATGACAAGATGATCTGATTCATGGTTGCTCATTGAAGACTAAATATTGCACAGAATACCAATAATCTTCCTCTGCACTTTGAGTGCCAGGGCCTCTTGTACATCAGCCCGATCGAGCAATCAGGATTTTGGTGTAATGTTCTATCCCAAAAACTACCTCCATCAGTGGAGCTGTCCCTCAAGATCATACCGAAGTAATAGCTGAGATTATGTACTGTAGTCTCAAGAGTTAGCCTTGAACCTGTGACCTTTTGACACTGGAGGTGAAAACGCTGAGATGAGATAGACAACTTAAATGATAGTAAACCAGGATTTCTCATTTGTGCAATTTTTAATAATTTAATATGGAGGAAGCTTTCATTTCAGAAAATTTTATCGGTTGAATTTTGCCGTAGAGTGTCATTGGTTCATAGTTTCCAAGAAATGGATATGCGTAAAGTCATCACATTTGTCACCCCATGTCAAAGATGACTTTTGGTTTCAAAGCAATTTACTATTTAAAAAGTGGAACAAGCCTTTCACAAAGATATTAATGGATAGGGAATGTTCATTAAAGCTAGCAAATCCTCTTGTGAGATTGATGGCCAGCTGTTTAAAATTCACAACCAACCTGTGCTCGGTCTTAGACTTTGTAAGTTTAAATTAATGGGATAAGAGGAAACTATGACATATCTGAGGAAATATAATAAGATGCACATCATTGGGAAGAGCAAAGGAATTTTTCACAAGAAATAGCTGCTGATTTGCAAAATCCTGTAGATTTTTTATAGTGATCCTTTTTGTGAATTGTACTTTAACAAAAATGTAGATTCCTGGTTAAAATAAGCATGTGCTTGTGTAATTTTTTAAAAGAAATTAGAAATGACAACAACAAAACTTTCAGCTAATTTTAGCAAATGAATGTTTTGAAATGTGTTTTCATTGATTCATCAAATATATAGGTTGCATGGATTTCCTGCAGTTGTCTATTAAAGACTGAAGAAGAAATTCTGCCTTTTAAAGTTACTTAATGTTTGCAACTCAGCACTACCTGTAAATTTACCTGTGATTGCTGCTGCAAATTTACCTGTGATTGCTGCTTTAAATTTGACTATGATTGAAAATTACTTTGCAACTATTTTTAACTCATGGATTTAACACAAGTCTGTAATATGTTTTTCTTCTGACGTAATGTGGAATTATCTTTTGAGGGGAACATTTTTAATTTCCTGGGATTTATTTGATGTTTCGATATGTAATGCAGCATCATGTTGTCTTGTAGTCCGATGTCACCACACATCCAAAAGAAACAATTCAGTATTTTCACTTGAAATCTGTACAGTAATCTTCAATTTAAAATTGCACTGGCAGCTTACTTATTGCACCTGATCACTTTAGTAGTTAGAAAAGGCTGAATAAGCTTGCATTCAATTAGCACTTTTCACAAACTTGGGAAATTCCATGGTCTTTGAAATCAAATCATTGTTTTAAGGATGGGGAATAGTGACAACCAATTTGAACATAGTAGAATTCCACAAACAGAAACCAAATAAGGGACCAAACAACCCTGTTTAGTGGTGGAGATGGGTAGGTGTTGGTCAGAACCCTGTGAGAAGTCTCCTGCATACATTTGCGAGAGCTGATATCAATTGGGTTTAACAGCTCATCTGGAAGGGCAGCAACTCCATTAGCACAATAATTCCACTGTGCTTAAAAAAAAGTCAGCCTAGACCATGTGCTCAAATCTCTGGAATGTGGGTTGAACCTGTAAACTCCTGACTGGAAAGCAAAAGTAACACAAATGAATTCATTTGCTTTGTCTTAACTGACTTCTATTAAACTACTCTTGTTAATAATTATTTTCATATAAAATGATTAATTCTAAGAGTAATTTCCTTTGCTTATTTGAACTTTGTGTGGTTGTTAAGAATTCCATCTTCTGTTGATGTACATTTTAACAACAAAAGAAAATGTTTGAAATGGGTTCCTATATTGATGGGGAAACTGATTTTGTTTTTGCTCCAGGCACGTATCCTTGACACTTCCTGCTAGTTTCCGAAATAAGGTGCATGGCACCAGACCGGACTTTGAACACCAGACCTCCAGCCTGTATGCCATATCAGGTGAGTCCTAAAGGACGTCGGCATCCAGCATCACCATTCCAATTTTCAGGTTAAAAACTATATGCCACATTAGCATATCCTATTTGTGGAAATGCAGTTTTTAATGACGCAGTTTGATCAATTCCACCGAACAAGAAATAATCTTGTAATTAGGGAACTAAAATTACCAGGTACTGTGAGGTCACCTGAAAATATTAGTGTAATGCAAATGAGACCCAGCTGCTTTTTTCCTTCCAACAGCTCACCCTTTTGACCTATACAAAAGTGCTCCAGGGGAGTTTTCTATATTTTCTACTTGCATTTCCAGGGAATATTTGTCTACAGCACATTAAGGCGCCTCTTGTTTTTAAAAAAAGCTGTTTTGTTTTTATTGTATGCAGTGACTCTGACCTGCATTCAAATACTTCTCATTGATAAACCATTGCTCAAAGTATCATTAATTTGAAAAGCCCAGCTAGAAAAGATTTTTATACATCTATATCTCAGTAATAAAAAGCTTGCTTTTCACAGCAATTTTGTGAAACAGTGATACAGCTAAAGAATTGCTTCAGTTTTTCTTGCAAGACTACCAAATGAACTGGATGATCTCTGAATTACAAGGTATTTTCCTTGTATTGCTTACAGCTGGTGTAAGGACAAACTGTTCAGTCCATAACTAGCAGAATGGTTCAAACTTATAGCAGCTAAAGAGCTCTTTTTTAAAATCAGTGCATTTATTCAGAAAACTAAGTACATTGTTCAGTGATGATTTGTTACCAGGTTTTAATCTAGCTTTGGAAGTGAAGTATAAATGCAGGAATTCTGTTTAAAATAATATTTTTAGAATCTTAAATGTCATTGGGTTCAAACAAAATCGCATTTGTAAAAAGTTAGCCCAGTAAACAGAATTATGTTTTTAAACCCAGGGTTTTGTTCCTTCTGATGGGGAGTGGGGGCTGCAGGGGTAGTGGGGTGGGGGAGGAGGAGTAGTATTGTTAATCGCCAAAACTCTTAAATTAACACATTTACTATTAATCATATGTTTTATGTTTGTTGCCAGGGCGGTGTTGACAGGTGGGCAGGTTTACTCTTGAAAAAACATGTGGGTGCTGTCAGGCATCAGGAAACAGGGTTGTTGGGATTGATGAATTGCCTGCTCTCTTGATTAAACCTTCAGTCAGTTGCAACAGCAAAACAAGAAACAGGATTTCGAATAGAATGTGTCAAATTCCTTTGGTTCTGGATTGTTGCCGGTGTCCCAGCTCGTATCATGTATTACCAGAATATGTGAATTCTGACACTTCTGTTATTTGTGAGTTATTTGCTTATTGGCAGCCACAGAAGAAAATATTGAAACCTTGTATGTATGTCATATGTCGATTCAGGCTGTGCTTAGGATTCTGGAAGATGGTGGTTATGTCATGAGGGAAAAGGCTAATAAGTCTTCAAACTTTTTTTTTGTCTTTTATAACTAAAACTATTAGAATTATCTTTTGCCACTGTACTGTGTTTTTATACTGAACGTAGTAGGCTGGAACTTGGTGACACCAGTGAGCTGCCTGACCTCTGTCATGATGGAGGGAAGAATTTGAATTGTCCTTTGTGGATCTCTGTTGCTGACCTTCCAAGACACGAGCTCTGGGTCCTGAATGGTGGGGGTGTTACTTGACAGCAGTACATGTGTTCCTTAACCACAAGCGTGGCAGTGCTTTACGCCCACCTTGGACTGTTAGAGATGGGCAGTAAATGCTGGCCTGCCAATAACCTTGGCATCTTGTGAATAAATTTAGAGCTTGTAGCTACAGAGGACATAAATGCACCCACATTGCTGAGACCATCAACCCGACAGTTGCAGCCTCAATTTACGGAAGGATTTGTTAATTTCTTGTTCTGTGCGCCTTTTGAAAACTCTATTCTTCATTTATTTCTATATTTCCTTAGAACATAGGAGGAGGCCATTTTACCCCATCGTGTCAGCCAGCTCACAGAGTAATTCCATTCCCCCTCTGATTTTTTTTCCCTGTAACCTGTTCTACCCTCATTCCCATCCGTTCCCCCCAGATTCTATCACTAAGCTACATACTAGGGACAATTTATAGTGGCTAATGAACATACCATCTCTCGCGTCACTGTCCATAAGGAGTTTGTACGTTTGCCCCATGTCTGTGTGGGTTTCCTCCAGGTGCTCCGGTTTCCTCCCAAATTCCAAAGACGTCTGGGTTAGGAAGTTGTGGGCGTGCTATGTTGCACCGGAAGCGTGGTGACACTTGCGGGCTGTCCCCAGAACACTCAACGCAAAAAGATTCATTTCACTGTGTGTTTCGATGTACATGTGACTAATAAAGAGATCTTATCCTTGGGATGAAACCAGAGCACCCAGGGGAAACCTACGCAGTCACCGGGAGAATGTGCAAACTTCAGACAGACAGCACCAGAGGTCAGGATTGAACCCGGGTCACTGGAGCTGTGTAGCAGCAACTCTGCCAGCTGTACCACTGTGCTGCTTTGTACTGAAGACCCACCATGAACCATATATTAAAGCCTTACTCCCCATTGCAAGTTACATGTAAGAAAGCCTTAATGCTTATTGAAGTCTGGTTTCCCAGCAGATTTGATAGGCTTTGCCATCCAGCTCCCTGCTCTTGTGGGGCTGTCCTTTCTACAACACCTGAAGGAAGCAGAGTGAAAAGATTATAATTGAAAGTGAATGCAGGAAGAAAATAGAGAAATAGCTGAAAAAAATGATGTGAAGGATATAGAAGAGAAGTAAAAGTAAAAATCAAAACAATACTATGAAGACAAGACAAAAAGGCAGAGTCGAGCAGCTAAGAGAAATGAGGAGAGGGAAACAAGAATAAAAGTGAATGAGGGTGAATTTATTTTTGTTTATCACAGAGTATTCTTGGATAAAGTGGAGAGAGTACTTGATTCATTTTACAAGAGGTTTTGATAAATAATCAATCAGACAGCTGTGTTCTTATTTATTATACAGAATGCCAGTTGTTCTGATTCAGCCTCTTTTCAGGCATGGCATTAGCAGACATGTCTTTCATACTCCTTGCCTCATTTTATTGGTGCTATGTTTATGCTTGCTTTTATACAGCAAGCACTTTTGGGTGTGACAAGGCCTTTAATTTTAGGTGCTGTATCCACCACGGTTAATTCTCATTTGACTGTGATGCATAAAGGGGCTTTGAAATGACATGGTTTGACAGGCTTTTGTGCAAAGAGTGACATTTCCTCAAAACACACGGAAATTATCTCTTAAGTGCCCACTGTCTCTTTAGACCACCGTCATTTTCCATGTAATCACTGCACATAGTACAAGTGGACACCTCTCCAACAGTCCTCCACATCTGTTTGAAGAGTCTTGCCTGTTTCTTCAAAGCTCATTTCTCTCTACCATGCTTCGAAGAAACATGACACTGGTCTGTGTGCAGGCTGTTGTTACTTGTATGAAGTATTCTCTGTATGTAATGAATTGGAACACCAGTACAGATGCCACGAGAACAGAGATGCTTAATGTCCAGTGGTGCTAAAATGATCTCTACTGAATCAGAGCTCTGAGCGAAAGGCAAGGCTTTCTTCCCAGGAGGGTAAGAACATTGCA
>JARFYF010000056.1:7293052-7303942 GCA_030265395.1 Rhina ancylostomus
GTATCCTGACTCCAGTCTTGTATCAGTGTGCCGCATTTGGGTTCTCTGTGAGTTTACTCTGGATCAACATTGTGACAGGCTGGCAACCAACCAACCTCTAGGTGGTGGGGAGTAACCCGCTATTGATTGTCAGCTCAGTTTGATAAAAGTGATTTTAGATAGTTATGCCTGTACAGCAGAAATATCTGTTAACTACCTACCTATTGCTTGGTACTCAAGAATGGGCTGGAAAGAACCATTGAGAGGTTGGATTGAGATTGTCTGATATACCATAGATGTGGAAGCACAGGGGAAGGTGTAGGTAGATTTACAGGGACATTTCACAATTTTAAGCTTAGATGAACTGGCTGGGAAGGCTGAGGGGTGACCCAAAAGTGGGATTTAAAATTACAACAGGCTTTGACAGAGCAGACACAGTGACAGGCACTCAGCGAGAGGTGTCCAGCTGTTGACCGATCCTGCCTAGCCCACCCCCGAGGAGTCACTTGGCAGTTGTGTGGAGATATTCACAATGCCGCCCCTCCCTCACCACCACCATCATCCTCCTTATCAGCTGCCAATTCCTGCAGCACTGCTCTGGTTGTTCCTATGCAATACTTGTCCTCAATGCTACCATCTTTCCCCTCTCCTAATGAGGCATCCCAGTCACATGAGCATATGAATTAGGAGCAGGAGTGAGCAACCCTGCCCTTTGAGTAAAATCATGGCTAATCTGATTGTAATCTCAAAACATTCCTGCCTCACCCCCGACACCTCCTTGCTTGTCAAAAGTGGACCCTTAGTAGAGTGGGCAAGGGTGATGGAAGGAGCTGCACTTGCCAGCCACTGCCCCCCATCCCATCTTGCTCTTCAGGTCCCTAAAAAGGTTGGTGGATTCCAGGAGTAAAATTTCTCACTTCCAGCATGAGAAGCTTTCTCCACCACTGGTTCTAATATTGAAATGCTGAACTCACGTGCCTTGCTTCTGGTTTTGGCGTTGTGGTTCATTGTGTGGGGAAGTGAGTGTGTCTGTTACAGAGTGGGTCTGAGGGTCAGAAAGAAATTCTCTCCAGTGAATCACCTTGGAAATGCAGGGATGCTGTTGGTGGTAGAGGATGTTCCATGACCTGTTCCACTTTTTCCCTACCCTTAAAAGGGCTCATCTCCAACAGTGGTGCCAATCTGGCCCAGAGTCTGGCACAGGGCACCCTGATCCACCACCAGTACAGTACCCTGTCCCAGTGTGTATTCAAAAGGCAATTCTTCCATTAACCTCCAGACATTCAACTGGGATTGTTCCATCGTGAGTCATGGACTCATTGTCAAAGAGTTGTACAGCACAGAAACAGGCCCTTTTGCCCATCACATCCATGCTGACCTGTTTTGCCCATCTGCACTGATCCCATTTGCTGGTATTAGGTCCATATCCTTCCAGGATCTGACAAATTAAGTGCCTGTCTAAATGTCTCTCAAATGTTGTGATGTATCTGATTCCATCACTTCCTCTGGCAGCAAGTTCCAGATATCAACCACTCTCTGTGTAGAACTTCTCTCTCAAATCCCTTTTAAAGCTCCTTTCTCTCACCTTAAACTGATGCCCCCTTGTTTTTAATACCCCTACCATGGAAAACAGACCCTGGCTATCTACCCTATCTATGCCCCTTATAATTTTATACACCTTTTTCAGGTTACCCCTCAGCCTCCTTTGCTCCAGGGAAAAAAGAAATCCCAGTTTACCCAATCTCTCTCTATGTCTAAAGTCCTCCAATCCAGGCTACATCCTGATGAATCTCCTCTGTACTCTCTCCAGTGCAATCACATGCTTCCCATGGTGTAGCAACCAGAACTGTACACAACACTCCAAGTGCAGTCTAATCAGTTTTTTGTAAAGTTGCAACACAAAGTCCCAGATTTTATATTCTGTGCCCTGAGCAATTAAGGCAAGCATGCCGTATGCCTACTTCTCCATCCTATAGACCTATGTTGCCACTTTCAGGGAACTATGGCCTTGAACCCCAAAGTTCCTCTATTCTTCAACATTCCTGAGTGCCCTACCATTTATCGTATACGCTCTACTTCTACTTGCCTTCCCAAAATTCATCACAGAGCCCTCATCAGGATTAAATTTCACCTACCAATGCTCTGCCCAATTTTCCATCTGATCTAGATTCTTCTATAGCCTTGGAAAACCTTCTTCGCTATCCAAACACCACCAACTTTCATGTTATCCACACATATACTAATCATACGTCCAACATTCACACCCAACTTGTTCACAGATTAGAACAGGGAAACATTTAGTAGGGTTGCTTTGTGTGAAATAGAGGTTATGGATTCAAGACCTTTTCTCATTCAATGGAATATTTTCTTTAATGGATCCATTATCCCGTTGCTTTGACAACCCTACGACCCATGGCAACAGACTTCTATGGCTCATTTTTCTTTGGATTCTGCCTTGAACAAATAAATAATCATTTTGAAAGCTCCTGACTTTTTTCCAGACTGAAAATAGTTGATCAATTTTTATCTTAAACAATAGTTTGATATGTTGATTGACAGATTTTGGTTTTCTAATATTTAAATTGGAATGGTGAGTTGTGAGTTGAATCAAGAATGTTTTGTCTCAGTATTTTTAGTTTTTATTTTAGATTTCTAGCTTTTTAATCTTCCTAATTAAGTTGAGAACATTAATAATATGCACATAAATGCGAAATATTTGATAATTTCTGCTTCTTCGTAATAGTTTTGCAGCACTCAGTTGTACTGTGACACCTATTATATCAGCTGTTGTCAGATCTCTGAACATTTTGTCTGCTTAATAATTCTTCTCAAAGCTTAAGGTTTCAACGTTAATTGTAATAGTAATAGACACCTGGAATAAAATTCTCCCTGCTTTAGAATCACATGGTTTTGGAACTGCAGCATTTGCTATGTTTCAAAGTGAAGGAAAATAAAATATCTTTACATGCCCTTCACACTAATCCAGAGCACTTCTGATCCAATGAAGTGTGTTGAATTCTTGCCCCTATTGTAATGACGGGAAATGCAGCAGCAATTCTGAACACAGCATAGTCTGACATAGGAGCAGGAGTAGGCCATAGGCCCCTCAGCTCTGTGCTGCCATTCAACAAGATCATGCCATGGCAAATCTTTCTCGGTACCATTTTCCTGTCCTGTACCCGTTGTCCACGATTCCTCTAATATCCAAAAATCTATCAATCTCTGTTTTGAGAATATTCAGTGACTGACCCTCCATAGCTTTGAGAACAGAGAATTTCAAATATTCACCATCCTTGGAGTGAAGAATTTTTTTTTCATTTTAGCTTTAAATGGCCTACCCCTCATTTTGAAATTGTAACCTCCAGTTCCAGATGCCTCAGCTAAGGGAAACAGCCTCTCCTAATCTACCTTATTGAGCCCTTTAAGAATATTGTAGGTTTCAATGAGTTCATTCTTCTATATTGTAAAGAATAGAGACTTAGCTGCTCAATCTCTCTCATATGACAAACCTGCCATCTTAGGAATGAGCCTAATAAATCTTAGCTATGCTCCCTTTATAACAGGTATATTCTTTTTTAGGTAAGGAGGTCAAAATTATGCACAATACTCCAGGTGTGAACTCAACAAGGCTCTGTTTAATTGTAATAAGATATCTTCAGTCTTGTAATCAAATCCTCTAGCAATAAAAGTCAATCATACTGTTTGCCATCCTACCTGCCCACTGTATCTATATGTTAGCTTTTGGTGATGTGGACAAGGACACACTTTGAACGTCGGCATTTCAGTCACTCACCATTTAAAAAATACTTTGTATTTCTCTTTCTCAGTGTGATAAAGACCAAATAACTGGTTTCAGAAATGTTACTTGATAGATAAATTGAACATTTCCATTATACAATGAGATGGACTCTGACCTCACAATCTATCTTGTTGTGACCTTGCACCTTATTGTCTACCTGCACTGCACCTTCTCTGTAGCCGTGACACTCTACTCTGTACTGTTATTGTTTTTACCTGTACTACCTCAATGCACTCTGTACTAACTCAATGTAACTGCACTGTGTAATGAATTGACCTGTACGATGGGTATGCAAGACAAGTTTTTCACTGTACCTTGGTACAAGTGAGAATAATAAACCAATACCGATAGCATGGACAAGTTGGGCCAAAAGGTCTGTTTCCATGCTGTGTTACTCCATGACTCTTATGACTAATTCTGGTAATTCCTGAATTTCTTTATTGACTGAATTTAAAATCCCTCATCTTAACTCATGCCTTTGGATCACTAATCCAACCCTGCGGATTGCCAACCTGTTAGCTAAGCCACAGTGGTGTCGTGCCTCTGATAGGTATGTGATGACTGGTTGGACATAGGGGACCTGATTCTGGACTCTGATTCTGTGGTACATTCATCTGTTTTGCCATTCAACATAAGCAAGTCCATATGTAATCCAGAACCTCATTCCCTCTCCTATAATGTATGAAGAGTCAAACTTCAAAGATCATCCCCTTTCAGAAGAACCCTTTTCAACAACAAGATTTGGAAGAAACCTGGGACCCAGTTGTCTCTTCCACCAACTGACACCATTCCCACTCTCTCCCCTTCCTCATCTGCCTGTCATGCCTCCCTCACCTGGATCCACCTATCACCTGCCAGCTCTTTCTCCAACCCGTCCCTCCGTCCCTTTATACTGCCTATCTCCCTGCTACTCTTTCAGTCCAGATGAAGGGTCTCGACCTGAAACATCGACTGTTCACTTCCCTCCACAGAAGCTGCCTGACCTGCTGAGTTCCTCCAGCATTTTGTGTGTTGGTCTTCTGAAAGTTGACTCGGGTATCACAGAACAAGCTCCGAGACAGAATGTATTTCACCACTGTAGTTATTTTAAAAAATGATCCTGTCTTAGGCTATCCAGATTATGAATACAGAGCTATGAAACTGAATTTCATCATAGCAGCTAAGGAATTTTGGTTTGGTTAATTAAACGCTTTTTTAAAAAAAAACTTCTATCTACTATGAAGATCATGAAACTACCAGATTGTTACAAAAAGCCCTCAGGTTTGCTAATGTCCATTACAGATAGAAATCTGTAACCCTTATCCACCCGAGCATATATGTCACTCCCCTCTCACCCGATAGTTGGCTCTTAACTACCTGCTGAAATGGCCCAGCAAGTCACTTAGTTCAAGGGATATCAGGGATGGACAATAAGCGCTGGCTTTGCCAATGACATCCACATCCCATGAATGAATTGAGGAGTGTTGATGGAGAATCGAGGATCTGGAGGAAAAAGCAGGATGTTGCAATTTGAAACGATTATTTATATATCAATGAGGCATTATTTTCTGCCTTTGCTCCTTGGCTGCATTGTTCAAGATACAGCCAGAGGCCCTAGCAAGATTCAAGTTAGGTACAGGAGCCAGGTTAAAGGTCATAAGTAAAAGCCCACACTCTGCAGGGTGTGACGGACTTTGCATTGCTATGTTGAAACGTCTCTCAGGTTCTACAACCCACACCCCCCTCCCCCGATTCACTATACCAACTTTATCTCCTGTTGGCATGAAAACCTTTTGATGTTTTATTAAAATGTATTCATTCAGTGGATGTAGTAATGCCAGCATTTATTGTCTATCCCCACTGCCCTGAAATGACAGAGCAGTTAAGGACAGTAGGAAATTGGCAGTCCCTTAACCAGACTGGTCTGTGTGAGATTCCAGACCCTCTAGTGGCCCAGACGGTTGAGGACATCAGTGAACTAGATGGGTTTTTACAACAATCTGATTGGTATTGGTTTGGTATTGGTATTGGTATTGGTTTATCTTTGTCACTTGTACCGAGGTACAGTGAAAAACTTGTCACAGATCAATTCATTACACATTGAGTTAGTACAGAGTGCATTGAGTTAGTACAGGGCACATTGAATTGGTACAGAGTTCATTGAGATAGTACAGAGTGCATTGAGGTAGCACAGCGTGCATTGAGGTAGTACAGGTAAAAACAATAACAGTACAGAGTAAATTGTCACAGCTACAGAGGAAGTGCAGTGCAAGTAGACAATGAGGTGCAAGGTCACAACAAGGTAGATCGTGAGGTCAGAGTCAGATGGCTTCTTAGCTACAGTTACTTTGACTAATTTTTTTTCAGACCCTACGGTGATTTAATTGCTTGAATTTAAATTCTACTATGACCATGGTGGTGAGCTGATATCTTTGAATTAAAGGTACAGACCTCTGATTACTAGTCTAGTAACTACATTGCTATGCCACTGTTGCAGGTTCTGTTGTCCTGGAATCCAAATTTTCTACAAAACAGTTTGCTCTTACAACTATTACTTGCAACAAGAAAGATACGGATACTTTGCAAGCTGAAATTTACACTGAACCACATTCCGCCTTTTGTTACCAGCACAAAAGTGGAGCATTTGGAAAATAAATTATGCAAGGTCTTCAGGCTCCAAAGCCAACAGCTTCCTCTCTGGTGACGTATTATCTGATACTTGAAACAGAACCAAGTTTCTGAATTAGGCTTGTTTCGAAGACTGGCTAAGACCTGGAGGTTTGCTGGGTAAATAATCTCAACAATCATCTGGGCTTGATACCTGATAATTAAATCCTGGGCAAACATCCCTCTCCAGAACTGCATCCCAAACACAACTCAGTGAGAAAACACCAGACATGGCTTTTCTCCAGATTTTCCTTGTCTGTCTAATCCTGCAGTTTCTTAGGGATTGTAACCTTTTCAGCACCAGGAGGTCAGGTTTTGTTGCCCTCAGTGTCCAGTGACTGGAATTTTTCAATAAAGAGTGACTGGGTCACAGTGAGATTCGATAATACAAAAGCTCCCGTAATATCCTGCTGGCTTACAGAGCAAAACAACAAAAAAACCCAATCGTGATGTTCACAAGAAGCACCAGTCTTTGAATATTTAGCCAGACAACTTCATACCCTGTGTGAGAGTTTCTTTCTAAAAAAAAATCTAATCCTTTAAGGCACATGATTGATATCTTGCTAGCGAGCTTAGTTTTAATCACAAGATTGTTTTAAAGGTTAGGGAATACTGCATGAAGATGGAGAATTGAAAAATTTGGTTTGAATTGATGTCTAGTTCACAAAATACGTCTTTTAAAACATTTGGGTTTCAGGTACACTGTCAACTCTAAGTTTAAAAGAACTTGTGACAGTTCTCCCATAGTTTGAGAAGAAGAGAAAGGCAAATGTTAAAACGAGCCTCCAACATGTCACTTAAGACATAAAAACTACCATAAGTTACAAAATAAATAAATAGTGCAAAACTCAAAGAAGAAGTAACCTGAATTTAAATTTCATGGTGAGATTTGTACTTGTGTTTCCAGATCAATAAGTTGATCCCTTTTATGCCAGTCCAGGCATTTTACTGCTTTGCCACCAATGCCTCTCTGACCTCCTGACCTCCTTCAGGGAACAAGATCTGCTGTCTAGTCAGGTTCATGTGTGACTCCAGTGTGTTTGACTCTCAAATGGCCCAGCAAGTCACTTGGTTCATGGAGTAATAGTGGATGGAAGATTGAGATGGGAATTGGGACATGAAGGTTTAGACAGAGCAATGCCAACAGGCAATGAGCAGAGGTGGCAGAACTACTGAGCCGTTATTTCACCAGAGAGATAGAACAAGCAGACACGACATTAGATGAAGAGATAAGTACAGGTAATCAGGTAATGGAAATCTGCCCTTGCGGAATTCATAAATCAGTACCAAAAAAATCTGAGAAGCAGAATAAAAGTTCATTCCCACAGCATTTATGTGAAAGAAAATAAATGCGTAAAGAAAAATGAGAAAGAGACAACAAACGTCAACTTTTTTTTTCAATTCGCATTTCTTGATGCACATGCAGATAATATGGTTTTGCCTTGCAGAAAATCACGACATGGGCAGTTACCCAAGAATGCAATTCTTCCCAAAATGCGAGGGTCATCTGTAATAAACTGAGTATGCTTAAAATAGGGAAAGGAAAATATTGATTAAATGTAAACTCAAAGAAGCTAAAACTCTCAGTCCGGATGGATTGCATCCACACATTTTGAAAGGACTTGGGGAAAATACAGCAGTGCAACTTCATGTATATGTTAATATATTTTGGAAAAAGGGTGTATTTCAAGAGATAGGAAGATAACTAATGTGTAATAACATCTATTTAAGAGAGGGATAGCTTACTGTTGCAGGTAAATAACACAGAATAATGAATGAGGCCAGAGAATGCAAGGTCTGAGGATGGATCAGCAGTGGAAGAAGATGGATGTGCAATTCTTCAAGGTTCAATATTTTCATTAACCATTCAGATTCAGGAATCAAAAATATAATTTAAAGATTGAAACGGGAGTGGGGTGGAGAGGTAAGGTGAGGGTGGAGTGAGAGGGATAGCCAGTACTGCGAAGGAGTGCAGCAAACTCCAGGAGGATGGAGAGATGTATAAAATCGTGAGAGGCACAGACAAAGAGAGGCACACACCCACAACGGGTAAAGGCACAGAGTCTTTTTCCCAGACCTGGGGAATCAAGAACTAGAGGTCATAGATTCAGAATGAGACGGGAGAAAATTTGGGAGAGGAGACACAAGTTGGGCCAAATGGACTGTTTCTTTGCTTTGACAATAAATCCCATGAAATACATCTCCCTTGAACAGATTTTATTGTGCCTATGTAAATAGACATACAATTCAATTGTTTCTGCAACTATTTTGCATATTTTATTGCTTTTATATGGGACAATAATTTGAAACTTTGATTTTATCTTTTCTTAACTATTGGGTAAAAGTCAAATGATCCTACCCAGGTAAAGCAAAATCCACACCTAAAGCTCTTAGCACTTTGGCAGTTCAAAGCAGAAAGGGGAAAGGTCCCTTAGTCAGTGGATCAAGAGGTACGGTCCATTGTAGGTCAAAGGCTGACCTCCGGTTGTTGCTCCAGAGATCTGAGCAGGAAGATCTGGGCTGTCACTCCAGGCAGCACTGAAAGCAAGCTGTACCGTCAAAGGAGCTGTCTCTTAAATGAGCCTTCAAATTGATCTGACTTGGCAGATGAACAAAAAGGATCCTGTTTTGAGGAAGAGAAGGGTTCTCCCCAGTGCCCTGACCATTACTTGTCCGTCAACCACCAGCACTAAAACCAATGATTATTATTGCTTTCTGCAGGCTTATAATGAGCAAGCTGACTGTGGATACCTTTGACATTGCAATGCTGAGTGCCTTTCACAGAACACTTGAGAATTTAAAAACTGCAGATGCTCAAAACCTGAAATAAAAACAGGAAATGTTGCAAACACAGCAGATCAGGTCTGGCAGATCAAGAAGTACTCAGTTGGCTACCAAGCACTTGGGGACATCCTGGTGCTGTTCAAGGTGCGACTTTCTCTATGATAATATTGGCCACTCCTGCAGCACAATGGTGCAGCAGTTAGTGCGGCTGCCTTATTGCTCCAGGGACCCAGGTTCGATCTTGATGTTAGGTGCTGTCAGTGTGGAGTTTACATGTTGTCTCTGTGACCACATGCGTTTCCCTGGGTACTCTGGTTTACTCCCATATCCCAATGATGTGCTGTCTGGTAAGGTTAATTAGCTACCGTAAATTGCTCCTAGTGAAGATGGGTAGCAGGAGATTTGGAAGGAGTTGATGGGAATACGAGAGGAAGAACAAGTTTAATTTAGATGGCTGCTTGATGACTTGATGGGCTGGAAAGCCTGTTGCTGTTCAATATGATTCCACAACGAAATAGCACATTGTAATTAACAGGATGCTGGGGTTTGCATGGTCTCGATGCAAAGATATCATGTATATTTGTGAAGTGCTCAAATGAAGGACACTGCGGAGTGGCAGGTGAGGAGGTTTTAGAAATCATTGGACTGGGACATGCAGAAGAAAACCAAGCAGGTTGCAAAACAATGAATGACTGGGGGCCCAAACTATCCTTGAACTGGACATCACCTGCAAATTTCATGTTAAAGGGGTTACAATAATGTAAATTATTAATGTTGTTGGGTTGAAGGCAAACAACAACATCAATAATTTACATCTATGTAACCCCTTTAACATGCAGAAGATGTTCCAAGGTGCTTTACACCATCAACTTAAAAATAAGTTACACATACTATTGTAGAATCTACCCCAAACCTATTAGTCTTCATCTTCGAGCTAGTACCAAATACAAGCACTTCTTGGAAAAAGAAATGATGTATGTGGGAAATATGGAGTCTTAAAGGGTTGTTTGCAAATTATTTTGCGCAGTGGACCGCATTGATCAGGAAAGAGGAACTTTGGAATGCAAGAGTTGGAGTCATAAATAAAATCTCCCATTCGATGGATTGATGGGAGAAAAGGCTGGAATTACTTCCAGATCACTCTCCCTGATGGATACTTCAAACTCATGTCTCCGGATAAATGGCCCAGTAAATGTTGCTGCTGATTTAGTCAAGTAATCACCATGTAACTGCAATCCTCAATGCACTGTGACATTGTACCCCTCAACACTTCTTCAAGCCTTCGCATTTTAGATGTCAACAGTCTTTGCATATGATCTTAATAGCTCCAGCATCTCTATAGATTGAAGTCAGACTCTATAATGGAGGCAGTACACTGTTGATTTTCCTCCTCACTCTCACGTGTTAGATTCTTTGAAGCTCCTCAAACAGTCGATGCAGACAGCAACGATGTCAGGCATTATTTATTTATTCATGCGATGGGATGCGGCTGACAATGATTGTCCATTGCTGGATCTCCTGAACCTGGCAGACAGTTAAGAGACAATCACTTTGACAGGTTATAGATAGTCAAGTTTACTGTCATATGCATGTGTACAGTGAGGTACAGGTACAATGAAAAACTTGCTTGCAGCAGCATCACAGGCCTGTAGGTACAGACAACACTCAGAACGTAAATTATA
>JARFYF010000056.1:7382951-7393335 GCA_030265395.1 Rhina ancylostomus
CGGAGTTTGGCGGTAGGATTGGCAGTGAGAAGAGAGAAGGATTTTTTCCTCTTTTTCCTTCATTGACAGCAGCAAAATTGAAAACATCTTCAACAATTTTGCAGTTCAGCTCTGTTTAGCACTCTGTGGATTCCCACCCACCCATTCACCATCCGCCCCACCCCTAACTCCCTGTGTGATGATGTTGTCTCTCACCAGTCTGCATGTTGCATTTATTAAACATTTAATCCTTCAAAAGAGAGAAAAAATTGTGAAGCATTTTCCCATCAGTCAAGAAGACTGTATTCTTGTTCCAGTGGGAGCTTGGACGGCATGCAGATAAAGTTTTTCCCTGCATCTTAGGACATCATGCAGATCTTGATGCAGGGTTTTGACCCAAAATGTTAACAATTCATTTCCACCCCCCACAATGCTGCTCAGTCCACTGAGTTCCTCCAGCAGACTACAGAACAAATCGGGTCTCTTTCCTCTTGAAGGAAAACCATAACATTTCTGGTGTTTTCTCAGAGAGAATAATTTGGAAGACAATATACTCCTCATCAGCTCATTGATTTCTGCAGAGTCTTTAGTTCCTTACAACAACACAGCAGGAGACCATTCAGTCTATTGGGTCTATGCTGTCTACCAGCAGAGCAATCACAGTGCCCCACTTACTTCCAGGAACCTATTCTCTCTCATGTGAATCAGAATCAAGTTTATTATCACTGATTTATATGACGTGAAATTTGTTGTTTTGCGGCAGCGGTGCAGTGCAAAGGTATAAAATTACTCCAAATTACAAAATAAATATATAGTGGGGGAGAAAACAAATAATGAGATAGTAGAGTTCATGGACCATTCAGAAATCTGATGGCAGAGGGGAAGAAGCTGTTCCTGAATCATTGAGTGTGGGTCTTCAGGCTCCTGTACCACTTCCCCAATGGTAGTAATGACAAGAGGGCACGTCCTGGACGGTGAGGGTCCTTAGTGATGGATGACGCCTCTTGAAATGTCCTTGGCACTGGGAGAGGTGTGTCAGTGATGGAGCTGGCTGAGTTTACAATCCTCTGCAGCCTCTTGCGATCCTGCGCATTGGAGCCTCCATATCAGGATGCAACCAGTCAGAAAGCTCTCTACCATACATCTATAATAACTTGTAAGAATCTTTGGCGACATTCCAAGTTTCCTCAATCTCCTCACGAAATAAGAGTTTGTCCACCTATTCTCCTTCCACTCATATGCACCAGTGTAATTTACAATGACTGATTAACCTATCGCCACATCACTGGGATGTGGGGAGAAGCCAGCCATCAAAATTGGATTATTTTTACCTTTAATTATGCAACTCCAACAGCCAATGGACAAAGGGAAATAGAAGGAGCAACTAATTTATTTCAATGGTTCCCCTCCCAGGGAGATTTATGTTAAACTTCCAAGACTACCTGGCTTAATTCGATGTGTTTCTCACCTTGCTGTGACTTTTGGGGTCATAGGTTGTCAGCCATGATTCATTGGGACCATCCTAACTTTGATGCTGGTGGGATCATGTCCCACTCTTGGGGCATTGGAGGTTCTACAGGACCATGTGCAAATCAATATTAATCTTTCACTTAACCTCCTTAAAAAATTGAATGGTCTGATTGCTATCGCAGTGCTGTTCTTGTGTACAAAATTGCTGCATTTCTTGTATTGCATTAGACCACACTGCAAAAAAACCAGCTTGATTACAAAATACTTTGGGACATGCTAAAACAAATGGAGATCACTTATCTTTCTACCTTCCAAACATTTATTTCACCATTTTATAAACCCTTCTTGCATTTTCCCTTGGCCACTTTCTGTTTATGTTTTATTTTCTGTTCTGTCGGCCATTTAATTTATCTTGTGTTTTCTTTTCTATGATCTGTAACCCGTTGGCTTTGGATCTCACTGATGTTGTTTTAAGCTCTGGCTGTTGGCTTTGAACCTGCGTGAGAACCAGGAGTGTTGTTGTTGCTCTCAAAGGTGCGAAGCTTTGCAATGTTTTCATGACCTTTGCTTCAAATTTAAAACAAATGTATAGGTGCGGCAAAGCCAATAGCAGTGTAAGCGGTTAGAGCCCTGGCATCTTTCAACAATTACCTGGCAACTAAGCGCTCTGACTCTGCTATCGGGAGAATGGTAGTCATCCAAATTTTTGGCAGCCTCCACATTTCACTCCTGTCAATCACCTCGCAGTGAAATATAGATGCAGCGAATGCTGACAGAGGGATTCTTCGCTCTGCATCTAAAGCCAGAGAGTCATTGAGTCATACAGCACGGAGACAGGCCCTTCAGCCCAACTCATCCAAGCCGACCAAGATTTGCATCCAAGTTCAACCCATGAGACCTTTCCCGTCCATGCACCTGTCCAAGTACATTTTAAGTATTGTTAATGTACCTGCCTCAACCACTTCCTCCGGCAGCTCCTGCCATATATGGACCACCCCCGGGTGAAAAAGTTGCCCCTCAGTTTCCCATTAAATCTCTCCCCTCTCACCTTAAACCTATGCCTCCAGTTCTTGATTCCCAAACCCTGGGAAAAAGACAGTGCACATTCACTCTATCTTTACCCCTCCAGTAGTGCAGATGCCTCACAACCCCTGTGACATGGGTCCAATTCTGACCTCATAGGCTGTCTGGAATCCGGGGACAGTTGATGGGAATGTGGGTGAAATAAAATGGGATCAAGATAGGACTAGTGAAGATAGGTACTTGATGGTTGCTGCAAACTCAATGGACTAAAGGGCCTTTATCTGTACTATGTGATTCTGTTATCATATGGGTTACATGTCATCAATCTACAAATCTGTTTCTCACTCTAACAAAGAGTGCCCCACTTGCAGATTTTTGCCCAGCCTTGTCAATTCACATTCTTGCTTAATAATCTTCACACAAGGTGCTAAAGGAACTCAGCAGGTCAGGCAGCATCTATGGAGGGAAATGGATAGTTGATGTTTCAGGTCAAGACCCTTCCTCTGCAGTCCCTTGTGACTCGCATTTCTTCTGCATCTAAATGACCAGGACAGGATCTTTGTTAAATGTCCCATCCAGGCGATTGGAACTATAAATAGTTGTCTTGGAACCATACTGAAATAATTAGATTAGAGGTTAAACCGTCTGCTCTGAATTATCTTACTGTTGCTGGACTATCTCCTCTGAGGAAATGGTTCACCCAAACCATAAGCAGAAGAAGTATCCCTAGTGCCTGCTACCTTCAGGCTCTCTGATTTCAAGAGCTCAAACATTCAAAAAGAAGAGGGCAGTAGGACTTGATCTGGCCCACCGAGATATTTGCAAAATACTTAAAATGGACTGTTTGTTTTCAACAAGTCTTGAAGTAAGTCTTTTCAAACATTACATTAGAGCATTTATTTACTCACAGGATGTGACATCGCTAATTCCCTGAAAGTGGCATCACAGGTAGACAGAGTGGTGAAGAAGGCATGTGGCACGTTGGCCTTCATCAGTCAGGGTGATGAGTACAGGAGCTGAGAGGTTAAGTTGCAGTTGTACAAAGGGCTGGTGAGGCTACAGTTGGCGTACTGTGTTCAGTTTTGGTCACCCTGCTATAGGAGAAGTGTCATTCAACTGGAAAAATTGCAGCAAAGATTTACAAGAACGTTGCCAGGACTCAAGGGCCTGAGTTGCAGAAGGAGGTTAGGCAGGTTAGGATTTCATTCCTCGGAGCATAGGAAACTGAGGCGGATAAAATCATGGGGGGCATAGACAGGGTGAATGCACACACAGTCTTTTTCCCATGGTTGGGGAATCAAGAATGAGAGGGCACAGGTTTAGGGTGAGAGGGGAGAGATTCAATAGGAACCAGACGGGCAACTTTTCCACACAGAGGATGGTACATGTATGGAACGAGCTGCCAGAGGAAGTGTGGGAGGCAGGTACAATGACAACTTTTGAGACAGTTGGACAGGTACATGGATAAGAAAGGTTGGGAGGGATATGCATCAAACACAGGCAAACGGGACTAGCTTAGATAGGCATCTTTGTCAGCATGGACCAGTTGGGCCAAAGGACCTATTGACTCGATGACTCTATGTCCTTGAATAGTTTGTTGGGCCATTTCAGAAGGCAATTAAAATTCAACCACACCAGTGTGTCTGGAGTCACGCGTGAACCAGACAGGGCGAGGATTGCAGATTTCTTTCATTAATGTACATTTGCAAAGCAAAAGGATTTTTCTTAAAAATACAAGCTGATCGCAATTATTAACATTGCCTTTTTATTCCAAACGTAATTAATCAGGTAGATTTTAAATTTCCCTCAGCTGCTATGGTGGGATTTGAGCTCCTAACTCCGGGCAAATTGTCCAGGTCTCATACTCGTCTAGTAACCTAACCACCCTGCTACTGTGACTGTGGACGAAAAGGATATCATCACCACACTTCTCTGCTGACAGATGTCCCCTTAACTGCGGGATTGAGTAAAGGGCCTGGAAAAGCTCTGAAGCCCTTGGTCAAGTGGGAACTGACTTTAGAGAAGTGTTCATCACATTCTGGCGTTACCAGGCTCAAAAGGATTGGTGTACATTCCTAAGCCGTGTACCAATAGCCAATTATAACACGAAGAAACGAAAATCAAAACAGATGTTTCCAATTACACAGAGGCTTCTTGTGCGTCCACAGATAAGGTTTAACCTCAAGGCATAATGATGTAAGGGTGGCTCAGTTTCTCAAGCCACACTAATGCCTCTGGAATGTCCCTCTTAGCCATTGTCCATTTCACTGCTGACAGATTGTCTCCATTATTATGTTGTTTAAAAACCAGTACACAAAGTTGACTGAATGTTGGCAAGAAAACTACAGTGAAGCCTAGGCTATCAGTTACGCAGAAATAAAACTGACAACCAGGTACTGTTGAAGAGATCTTCAAAACAATGGTTTCAAAGGTATTGCATTTAACAATGTTATTGCAACAGTGAGAGATTTTGATTAATGGTTCATCTGCCAGCTGATAACACACACTGGGTTATGCAGAACAGAAGCAGGTAAATCCAGAAACCCTTAGTGACTCTTAAGACTTTCTTTGAGTATCTGTAGAATACACAGTGACACAGATCCGATAATTACAGACCTGTTCTCATTCTCCTATTTCAGTCCCATAATGTTCGCCTTGTTTCTTGGATTCCCACCTGACCCAAACTGGAACCAAATGGATTCAGCAAGGCCAATGAGAAAGTACAAGTTTTATTCTTTTTGTATTGAGAAGTGAATTTGAGGGAGTTTGTGCAATTTTTTTTATGTTGCTCCGATAAGGCATTTTTCTCTATGTTGACTATTTCTGGATTGGGCCTTGAGAGAACTGTTAGAATAATAGTTTTCTTGCATGGCTCTGTTCTTTATTTATTGTTCTCAGGATGTGGATGTCACCAGCAAGACCAGCATTTAATGTCCACCATAAATTAGCCCTGAGTAGAAAAGTTTCCTGAGCCACGTTGGTGGGTTTGCAGTCTAATTTTGGCCTGGCGGTTACCACCCTTCCTTGAAACCTGCTGTGAACTAGCAAAGTTTATACAAAATTCCAGTAATTTCATCATCACTGTTACTGACAGTAAATTTTTGCTCTGGTTGTATTTAATTACATTTTGATCTGCTTTGGTTGGATTTGATCATATCCCAGAATTAATAGAATTGTCAATGAGCTACCATCTCCAAAGGCGGTTCAGCACAGACACTGAGTGCACCAGCCTCCCTCTTCTGATGCCTCATCTTTCATCTTGGTAAGTTGCTTGGTAGCTCCCTTCCATCTACCTCCTCAGCAACTAAATCCCTTTACGTTGGCTGCCTTGCTGAAGAGTGAAGGATTGTGTCAGCTCTCAGGGCAGACATCAATACCTAGTGGAGCCAGTTATCAGTGGTCAGTGGAGCCCACCCAGATGCTGCTTTTGATTCTTCTCCCCTGCTGGGAAATTCTTGAGTGTCTACATTCTCACCTTGAATTGCAAAGGCACAGTAGAACTGCAGAATCATTACAGTGGTTTCAGCCTTGGGCACCCGTCCCACAGACGGCACCAATGATTGCATAAGAATTAGATGCAAGTCATCTAGCCCTTCAACCCAATCTTCTCTTCATCAAGATCATGGCTGATTTCCAACCTCAGTTCTATTTTCCCGCCCCTAAAAATACCCCTTGACTCCCATAACTTCCAGAAGTCTATCAATCTCTGCCTTTGAATGTACTCCACAGAATGCAAAGATTCGTCGCCCTCTACTTGAATAATTTTCTCTTCATCTGAGTCCTAAATGACCTAGCCCTCATTCAGTGACTGTGAATGCTGGTCCTCGACTCCTCAGCCAAGGAAAACATCCTTGCTGCATCCACTGTGTTGAGCCCTGGAAGATTTTTGTAAGAATCCATGAAATCCCATCTCATTCCTCTAAACTTGAGAGAGTACAGGGTGGTGTCCTCAAGTCCTCCTCATATGACAAGCTGAATATCCCTGGAATCAGGGCAGTAAACCTTTGTTCCACTTAGTTTATGATATTAGTTTTGTTTTGGCAAGAAACTAAAAATGTATATAATACACCGGTGCACATCATTGTAGTGTAAACATAATCGGTCAGTTGAACTCATTTTGGCCAGTTATTAATTAAGTTGTAGTTAAGACCCCACCTCCCCTTGTCCCCAATCCTCTTCTGCCTTTTAGTGAGTCATAGACTCATATAACACAGAAACAGGCCTTTCGGCCCAACTTGTCCATGCTAACTAAGATGTCTATCTGAGCTAATCCCATTTGCCTGTGCTTGGCCCATTCCCTCTAAACCTTTCCTATCCATGTACCTGTGCAAGTATTTTTTAAACATTGTAATTGTACCCACCTCTGCAAATTCCTCTGACAGCTCCATATAGCAACTACTCTCTACATGAAAAACTTGCCCATCAGGTCCCTTTTAAATCTTTTCCCTCTCACATTGAATTTATACCCTCTAATTTTAAACTCTCCAACCCTGAGGTAAAAGACAGTGACCATCCAACTTATCCATGGCCCCAATCACTTTATAAACCTCTATAAGGTCTGGGCAGAGTTCTGATTCTGTCTTCATTCCATTCAAACCTTTGGAGAACAAAGATCAATCAAACTCCAGTTTAAAATAACAACTGCTCCAACGTCAAGTGGTTCTTGCAAATTGCAGAGATTTGCAAATTTTATCACCCAGTAGCAACAGCTTCTCTCCATCCATTTTATTAGTTACTCCTAATAACCTAGAGTTAAATCTAACCACTTCTTAACCCCCCCCCCCCCAAAATACCAGGGAATAGCTTGTACCATATCTCCTTGCAGTTAAGGTTTCAATTGCCCATTATTTTTGTTGGTAAGAGTTTAAGTTCAATTAAATAAATTCTCATGAAGAACTATTGGGGAATGGATTAAATCAAATTGGCCTTCATAAAGTTAAAATTTAAACAAAGTAATCATTATTTTACCCCAGATGTGGACAAAGCTCAGCACGTCATGGAAACCAGCCTCCCCTCCATGGACTCTGTCCACACTTTTCACTGCCTCTGTAAAGCAGCCAGCACAATCAAAGACCCCACCCACCCTGGACATTCTCTCTTCTGCCCTCTCTCATTGGGCAGAAGATACAAAAGCCTGAAAGCACGCACCACCAGGCTCAAAGACAGCTTCTATCCCACTGTTGTTAGACTATTGAACTGTTCCCTAGCACAATAAGATAGATTCTTGACCTCGCAATCTACCTCATTATGACCTTGCGCCTTATTGTCTACCTGCAATGCACTTTCTCTGAGACTGTGACATTTTACTCTGCATTCTGTATTGTTTTACCCCGTACTGCCTTAATGCACTGTGTAATGAATTAATCTGTATGAACAGTTTGCAAGACCAGTTTTTCACTGTACCTCGGTACAAGTGACAATAATAAACCAGTTCAAATTTCAATTCCAAGAGACCATTGATTTGAATGTGTTGTTGGATGGCTTTCTGCTAGAAGCTGAGAATGCGAACAGCTCGCAAACTGGAGATTTTCCAAAGTCAATCCCAAAGGAAGATCCGTGGAATATTTATGCTGAGGGGAATCTCAAACCAACTGCTGGAGCAGAGGTCAAATGCAAAATCTATTATCCAAACAATGAAAATGCCAGCTTGGGTGTATGTGTCAAATACCAGGCAACACTTGGCTATGGTCTACTCTAGACTGGAAGTGCTCATCCCAAAGATGCATGCCAACAAACAGTGGAGAAAGAGATAAAGGCATGCAAACTGGCATTAGATGTCTTCATTTATTTTCTCTCACATACCATTTAAAGCATGAAGACTCAGTGAATTAAATATTTATCTGGCCCAAAGGTTGGATAGGCAGCCTTCTCTTTGGTTTGTGACAGAGCAAGTTGGTGCGTTCTTGTTTGAAGAAGTCTTGCTTCAGCAGTTTACCATCAAACAGCCTTTGTTTAATAAAATCAAAGTAGATCTTTGCTGTGGTAAAGGTGATATAATAGGAAACATCTAAATTTCTTTTAATGCTTGCATTTTCTAGACTAGTGGAGGAAAAGGGATTTGACTATGTTTAGAAACAGAGTGATTGCCTTGGAGACCAGATAATGAGGAGCCACTGGTTGGTTATCAAAAAGAATAACCAAAGCTGGCTGACTATCAAAAGAACCAGCCAAGAACATCCGGCATAATCTGTTGCATTGTTATGTTGTACTCGCTTTCTGATTCTCTAATCTTCTCTCTTCAAGAGTAACCACTTATCATCGTTAGTTTAGGCTTGTTCGAAAAGGCAGTGACACAATGACCTCTGGAAAACTCATTCACAGGAGAGGAAGGGCTGGAATGGTGTTTCCACTGAATGCAGGCAACTCCCTGAACACAGCTGTTAGACTGTTGTGTTTATCTACATTTCTAACGTACATGTAACTCAATGCTTCCAATGGTAAGGGAATGACTGTACAGCCTTGCCACAAATGGAAAAAACTGCAGCCTCGCTGCAATCTTAATCCACATTAGAAAGGAATTCAAGGCAGTGACATATGCTTCCAGTGTTTAGCTTTGGATGATCGAATAGTCTCAGTTCTGCGACCATTCCAGAATATTTTTCGTTTCCAATCCTAACCCATGCTTGTGTAGCTGTACGAATAGTGGCTTGAAATGCACAGGACAAAACCATTATTCATTCACAGAAAGCAATAGATTCAGCTGTGGTAAAGTTTTTCCCTCTCACTTCAAGTCCAAATCCAGAGACTTGAGTGCCTATCTGATCTGGCACTCTCATGTAGTACCAAAGCACTGGCAGAGCTGTTGACTGTCCTTCCATCTGAATACGGAAGAACCTGTTGCATTCATTTGAAAAAAAGCATGGAAGTTATCTCCAGTGCCCTGCTCAATACTTACCACTCAACCAACATTACTGAAGTAGATTATTGGGTCATTATCACACTGTTGTTAGTGGGAGCTTGCTGTGCACAGATTGACTGTGGTGACCAACAACAACTACACTTGGAGACACAAGAGACTGCAGCTGCTGCGTTTGACCCATATCCCTCTAAACCTTTCCAATCCATGTGCCTGTCTAAATGTGTTTTAAACATTGTAGATCGAGTAAGAACATCAGGTTTTTTTTCCCTGAAGGATATTAACCAACGATATCATTTAAAAAAAATCTTTTTTCAACGTGATTGAATTCTCAGTTTATTTAACTACTTGAATTTTATTCTGTGAGCTTCATGTGAGCAAGGAATTTCAATGCACCCTGGTGTATATGACAATAAACTAATCTGAATCGGAATCGGATCCTGAATATTACCCAGTAGCTGCAGTGGTGGGATTTGAACTCATAACTCAAGGCAAGGGAGGAAGATTAAACTCTATTTATATTTTACATTCATTGGTTCAAGTGAAATAAAAATTGCAATCTGAGTATTTAGTTCAGACATCCATTTTCTCTATTGACCAAAGGCTGTGTTGGCACATTACAGACGATGGAGAATTTCATCGTCGCTGTCTGCAGGAGGTGGCTCCTGAGATGTGGGCAGTGAATGCTCCTAGCACCAATGGTCTGAGTATTAGTAACGCAACCATTGTGTTGCCATTCCTACTTAACTACACTGTTCACACTTACTCTTCTGATGCAGTCCCAACATGCTCTGCTGTTGCTGGAAATGTTGCAGCCTTAGTCAACTCTTGGCAACTATTCATAATTTGACTCCATTTATACTTAAAACAAAAATCTTGTTTCCTTCATGCAGCTTTTTAAATCAGTTCATATAGACTGAATCTTCACCAGTGAAAATCATGAACTTATTCCTCTGGTTAATTAGTACCAGTGCAAACAATGGGGGCAGGCACGGGAGTGTAGCGGTTAGTGTAACACTTTACAGCACCAGCGGGTTGGGTTCAATTTCGGCCGCT
>JARFYF010000056.1:7646075-7656578 GCA_030265395.1 Rhina ancylostomus
GGCCCATTGAAATCATATTTGGTACTTGATGTAGTGGAGATGTTTTAAGTGCTTTCGACTCATTCAGTGGTGGCCTCAGTCACAATAGAAAATCAGTGGTCTCAATACTGACAGCCTGGGGATTGTGAGAAAGATGTTGGTGCCATGATGACATTTATTTAACCAAAACCATTTTCTTATAGTTTTACACTTTAAATCTTGCACAATTATGTGACTGATAGTCAACTGAAATGAAAAGATGAGCCTTGCATACATTTTAAAGGAGGTGGAAAGAAGTGAAAGCAAATCTAAGAATAAATGTAGAACTGTATTTTGCTAATGTGTTATTAGCCCCATTTGCACACATATATTTTATGTTGAGTCTGTACTGGGAGTGTTGTGTGTAGAAATGCTGTCAACTCACAAATGAACATTCTTGCCTCTGAGTCTGAAGCTTTTTGGGTTCAAGTCCCTCACAAGAGACTTGAGGATAGGTTGACACGTCAGTGCATCGCTGAGGAAATGTGTTGTTGGAGTGCCATCTTTCAGATGAGACATTAAGCCAAGGCTCCAACTGCCCTTCAGATATATGTTAAAGATCCTGTGGCACTGCTTCAAAGAACAGGGAGGTAGCCTGATATCCTGGATAACTTTTACTCTCAATCAACATCACTTGCAGAAAATAAACATTATCTGGTCTTTATTTCAATGCTTGCTGTGCGTAAACTAGCTGTTGCTTATCCTACATTACAACAGTGTTTATACTTAATTTTTTTTTTAAAAGTACTATTTTAGCTGTAAAGCACTTCAGAATGTCCTGAGGTCATTAAACAGACTATCAATCCACGACTCATACTTTCCCTTCATTCTTTCCCCTTTTCTGTCTTTCACAAAGGCAGTTCTATGTAATGAGGAGGATTAAGATAGTTTAAATTTACATTCTTAATTACTTGCACAAAACCAGATGTTGGAACAGTCTACAATCATTTTAAATTCCAAGGCTGAAAATGCCATGTTAACGGAAATTCCTATTAAGTTTTGTACTCTGGAGCCTGATTCTCAAGATTATATTTGGACCTTGAGGATGAGCAACTGAGTCAGGTGTTCAAATGGTGCCCAGTGCTGCTTGTGAACAATGGGCTACAGATCATTTTGCAAAAGATACACAGATTGAAATATTCTCTCAAATTTTTGAAGTCATTCAACCAAACCTTTGACATGTTGGCTGATGAATAACTTAAGAAATCTTTCTGTAACTTTGGAATATTTGGTATGTTGGTAGCTTTGCAATGCATACTAAAAAAAAATTCTCTGTTGATAGTGGCTTTAAATAATTAAGTGTGAAGCAGACCGAGAATACTTACATACTCTTTGTATGTATATATTTGAAGTATTGTGTCGTAGACACTCTAAATGTTGAATGCATGTGACAGCTGATGAGTAAATTACCAGTCAGTTTTATTGAAGTGTGTTTCTATTTGATAAGGCTTTATTCACTGCAGATTTACACCTATGAAACCACAATGAAATTATAGAAGAATATCTTTTAAGGTGGAAAGAGGAGAGGAAATTAATAAGAGTGAAGCAGCTTCAAAGCTGAAATGGCAGCTTTTGATAGAACAACTCATGGCTTCATCAGCAAATAGTTGATTTGAAAATCTACTGTTAATTGCTTTTTTGAAAATGTTCAGTCATCTCCCACTGAAAGCAAATGATTGAATATTACATTTTTATTTCAGTTTTGCATTGTTCAAAAATAGGACTAAAACAATCTGTGAATTAAATATTTTAGGCTACAACTCCTTTAAAAACAATTACAAACAGTTGACTTGATGGGTTTACAGAACTAATGATATTTTAATGTAAACACAGCTCAACTCTAATGCGATTTGTTAAATGCAACTTGTAGGACCTGAAGATTACTGTAAAGCACTCCATTTAACGTGAGTTTCAAAAAGTTCTCGTTTGCAAGTGGTATCTGGGGAAAAAAAACACTTGCTAATTGTGCATTGAATTTGAGGGTGAAGTCTCTGAGATCAGTTTACCTGAAAATGACACCTCTGTCTATAAGAATTTGAAATAATTTAATAATGGAGCTTGGATAGTCTGATGTACTTCAAGAAGCTGTTGAAGATGCACCAGCCAGCCTCTCATATTGGTAGGATATGGAGGGATCAGCACAGGGGTGTTTTCAGCATGGCTAGCCAGACTATACAAGTGCAATTTAAAGGTCTCTAATGCAGGTCTATACAAGTGCAAATTGAAGGTCTGTAAGCTCTCTTGACTTGGGTAAACAGTACATCTCTGAAGAGGGAAACATCTTCCACACAGATTATTGAATACTGCCCATGCCAACTTCAAAGCTGATTTTTGTTTTTTTTGAAAGAATGATCCTTGGAAAATTTCTTTCAACATCCTAAGCATTACAATATAATTAAAAGGTACTTAAACTTCAGATCCACTACTTGGACATAAAGCTGCCATTCTGGAATAGGTGCCCGTCACATAGAGCATACAGTCTCCATATCCATTGATTTCAATGAAAATAAACATGGCCTTGTTTCTCTGAAGGCTGTTTGAATTGCAATGCCAGTTGGATACCCCACAGCAAATTTTAAATCGGGGCTTTTGGTGAACAGATGCTTAAGGGAACATAATTTGTGGTGCTACAGGTAAACTGCAGAGGAATGGGACTGACTGAAGTGCTCTACCAATAGGTGTCACAGCCTCAGTATGTTACCTGGCCTCTGCATGTCCTGTAATGAATCTATGAGCCAAATTGAAAGTCTACTCTGTAGTGCTCAATTTAAAAGCTATATTCACCTTCAGAGTACTGGTACCTTTTCAGTGCTCTGATTTCTGTTAATTAAATGCATAGGACCAGAGAAGGGATTACTGAACAACCTGAGCCTGTTATTCTAACAATTTCCAGTGCCATTGGCATTATCAAAATGAGAGCACATTATTAAAATTTGTAGTGTGCTCATTTTGGTTGGTGAGAGCTCAAGGAAGGGAGTGGTGATCTGTTTATGCCTTGAAAACTCTAGACTAAAGCAGAGTACACCATAATTAGCTACAGGTCTGCCAGCTTTACTTACTTAATTCTGCTGTGGTCCATTGTAAGAATCAAACAGGCCTGTGTGATGTAAGAAGAAAACCTGGCGGGGGGGGGGGGGAGAAATGCCAAGAAAGACAATAATACCCTTGCACTAGTTAAAGAAACAATCACAAATCTAATTACAGAGCAAAAATTCATTGTTTATTGTAAAATAGTTAATTTGTATATCTTAATCCATTTGTGAATAGTAAATTATTCTCATAGTGTTTGAAACAGTGACTGTTTCAAAAATATACAGTCCCTGAAATATATTGATTATGTGGAGTTAAATGATGTTTAAAATAATGAGACTAAATCCCTTCACCTAAACTATGCGTTTCCAGTAGACAAATTGAAAGCTATTTTCACATTTGCTCACTGTTAACTGTAAGTTTCCAGTGGATTTAGTGGAATATACAGTATAGACATGACATTGAGCATTTTGTGTTTTGCTTAGGGCCCCTGTATATTTCCATTTTAGAATATGCTCTCAGCAGAGCCCCAACAGATTTAGAGTCATAAGAATGACACAGCACAGAAACAACCTTCAGCCCCCCATGCCTACGCTGATCAAGAGATACCTATCTAAGCTACTTCCATTTACCAGCACTTGCTCCATACCCTTCTCTGACTTGGTGATTCAAGTGTTCAAGGAAGAACAGGAGAGTAAAATTGGAAAAGTTACATCATCTGTATTGCCCCAGATGATCTTCGTGAATTATTGACGTGGCATTGTCTCCATTTGCATGTATTATGTGCAACTGCACTGTCTGTTTTGCAATTAACATCTTGCAAGTGCCTGTACAAAGCTAATGAGGAAGTCCTCATCAGATTTATACCTTCCACTAGATTTTGAAGATTTTTGAATTGGAGTGAGTTTCCTTTTCTAGAAGTACCCACATTTTTCCCCATTCACGAAGCGTTGTTTATTTCTTTCACTGATCACAGAACATTACAGTTCTGTGCTGGCATTGCAGTTATGCCAAGTGCACAATGGGCATATTAATGGAGCAAAACTTTTTGAGTATAGAATGAACTAGTAGTGGAAGAAACTATTTTGGAAGTTGTATAAGTGGTATGGAAGTGTAATTCAAATTAAACTTTAACAAACTTTAAACTCATTTTAAATCCATAGCTGGTCCCATTTCCCATTATTACGCATTTCATCTTCCTTTTGAAATAAATAATATAAATTTAAACATTTTAAAAGTGGTAAGTGTGCACTGATTATTTTATAATTCAATTACAACATTTATCAGATTTTCAAATCCAATAGTTTATATATCATAGATTAATATAAATTGATGTTAGACTTTATATATAATATATATAAATCAGTGCATTGTCTTTAGGGTCAAAGCTAACTGGACACTGACATATTTATACTGGAGAGATGTATAAAATAAGCTTGGAAAAATTTAATTAGTAGATTACAGTAGTCATTACAATAATTAGCATACCCATCTTGGATAGATATTCATGTACTACTTATGTTTCAGAAATGTGACCTTTTCTGTGATCAATATTCAATATAACTCAATACAGTGAGTTTCTGGCAGATAGCATATTCAAAGCTACTTTATACAATTGTGTGTTTAAAATTGTAATGCTACCAAATATCAGATGTAAAAGACTAAAGTGATAAGTTTTGTGAAATGGCTTTTGCTGTGGGCTTTTCTTTTTGATGCCAAGTGGAATTCCAGTGAATTCAATGAGTTTCTCTCTATTGCACATAACTAGTTTATTAGGTTTCCTATTGTGTTAAAATATTGATATTTATGTATCATTACAGCTCAACTTTAAATGTTGTTCAGTTCAGATATCCACAAACAGTAACATGCACATTTCTGGTGTTGGATTTTGGTCATGTATAAGGATGCCTGATTAAGAAATAAGCTCAGAACTTACTGTTATCTGTTTGTTGCCTGGGTACTGTGTTATGTGTGAAGCTATATCACAAATGGTAAAAATTGATTATAAGATGGAAAATTAGACTTTTGCACCTTTTCGATCTAGTTAATTCTTTAGCTGTTACAAAATGTAAATGCATATAAACTCAACTTGAATTAATAACATTCTGGGTTGTCTTTTGAGGTCAAGTGATGAGGAATGTTTGTATATTTAATCAATAGGACCAACCAAGAGAGAAGTTTGTTTTTGCTTTCTGCAATGTCAAATTAATAATGTTGGTATAATAGGCCTTCATGTTTTTTTCCCCTTGCTCATTTTTTTTAAACTGTACATCAATAATGATGCTACTGAAGATTTCATAAGTATATAAAAGGATCAAGGTAGTGTTTTGAGCCTTTTACTTCAGCTTTAAACTAAGTCAGGTACCACAACATTTGCAGCTAATGAACTCTCCTTAGGAAACAAAACTTCCAAACATGTTTGACAGTTTCTAGTTATATAATTTTAAGCTAATTATGAAAAATGTAAATAAGATGTATTTAGGAAGGTTTGACATAGGGATGTCTTATTATTTGATTTTTTTTTGTAACTAACGGAACAGAGATTGCATTTTTTTTAATGTTGCAGTTTTCCGCTTCCAATGTGTATCAGAAAACTTTCAAAAAGACATATCAAATTGATACTATGTTCTTATCATTTCAAAAATCAAGTGGGTCCACCTGATTTTCTATGTTACTTTAACCTATGTGGGTTAGGTTGTTGAATTTAAATAATTACCATCTTTCAGAACAATTGTTATCAAAGTTGTTTACTAACTGTTAAATCACAAGTGTTCATGTTTTGTCCGTTGTTATTTAAAAAGTGCTTTCAACACGAATTTACACTGAAACTAACCAGTTATGTCAGAATTTGTGATTTTTTTTTCTCTCTGTTTAAACTTTGTTTCCCATTCTAATAAATATACAGTGTTTGGCTTGCTACTTGCATTTGCCAATGCTGTGAAAATTAATTTCTTCTCATAGAAGAAAATTGTGACTGTTCGTATGAGTACCATATCGTAAAATAAATGTCAGCTGGCTCAAATCATTTGATTGTTTGGTCTATTTTGCCAAAATCAATAGGGCTTCTTTGTGAAAAATAATTTTTATTAGTTAGGCTAGCATTGATAGAAAAGGCAAATATTGAATAAAGCTTATTTGAATAAAATGCCTGAATGTAGTCTGCATGCTTACTGTACAAAATCAGTGCGTCTAACTATATGAGCTCTCCTAAAAGTTAATTCCAAATGGTATCACTGTTTGGTTTATTATTTTTATGAAACATGTTGCCCACTGACATACTGCACATTTCAGTCCGGTATCCAAGATGTGTGGTGTGCAATAAAATAAATCTTGAAATTACTGTTAACCAAGTGAAATAATACATAAACATTTCTGTTCAACAGGGACCTTCAGCCAAAAGGAAAGACCATAAGACAGAGAGGTAGAATTAGGCCTTTCAGCCCATTGAGTCTGTTCTGCCATTCGATTATCATTGATTTATTTTTATCTCTCAACCCCATTCTCCTGCCTTCACCCCGTAACCTTTGGTGACCTTTCTAATCAAGAACCTTTCAACCTTCATTTCAACTACACCCAAAGACTTGGCCTTCACAGCCGTCTGTAGCAATGAATTCCACAGATTCAACACCCTCTGACTAAAATTCCTCCTCATCTCAGTGCTAAAGGAACATACTTTTATTCTGAGGCTGTGCCCTCTGGTCCAAACTCACTACAGGAAAGTCCACTCCACATCCCCTCTGCGCAGGCAGTTTTCAATGAGATTTCCCTCTTGCCCCCCACCCCATCCTTCTAAATTCCAGTGAGTACAGGCTCCTACCCTCGTATGATAATCCTTTCATTCCCAGGATCATTCTCGTAAACCACCTATGGACCCTCTCCAATGCTAGCACGTCCTTCCTTAGATAAAGGGCCCAAAACTGCTCACAATACTCAAAATGTGGTCTGACCAACTGAAAATGCAGAACATAAATTGTGCATTAATTGCAATAATTCACAGATACAAATGAGTAGCTTGTGTTCCAAGTCAGTACATCTGGGCTAACATGACATAGATTCGACCCATTTCATCACATGATAGACTTTGCGAAACATATATTACAAGAAAGCTTATGAAGGACTTTAAGGTCTTTATGCAAGATTCTGCCCAAACATGACTGTGTTGACCCATGCTTGCCACTGACAGTCTGAAGCTATGGCTTAGTACCGGTGCTATTTAAAAATCAATTCCTGGAATAGGGCACCACTTTCCGCTCTCAGTTATTATACAGGGTTTCGACCTGAAATGTCAACAATTCCTTCCCCGCCCCACAGATGCTGCTCGACGCACTGAGATCCTCCAGCAGATTGCTTGTTACTGGCAAAGCCAGCTTTTACTGTCCATCCCAGGTTACACACAAGAGTCTTGACCACTTTCACTACATGTGATTGAAGTGCTCCCGCAAAATCTTTCGGGTAAAGGAATATGGGGATTTCTGATGGTAACTGTGATGGAATGGACTTTAATCTTCAAATCTGTAGGACGTATATTTGGAGGGAAATTTTGAGGTGATGGCATTCCAAGGTACCTGATGTCTTGGAGGTTGCAGGTTGGGAAGTACTGCCAAAGTGCATCATGTAGATGGGTACACATCAATCACAGTGGGCCAGGGGTGCATCTGTAAGTTAAGGTAGCTTAGTCATTCAATCCATGCCCACTATAAGGGCAGAGAGAGTCCAAAACTAAATCTCATGGAAGGTGATGAACTTCCATCAAACCCTGTGTAAATGCAGGAAGCCTTACTTGAATACAGTCTTAACTAAAGGACCTTTCTGAGAGCTGTTTGGATTGTGAACTAGGAATTCATACTCTGAGAGGAACCTTGTTCGGTTCTAATCTGTTACTGAAATATGTTGCTACATTTTTGGTGTAATGTAGGCAATGCAACCAAGATACAGAAAATGTCTTTTGAAAGGTTTTAATTTACCTCTACTGCATAGCTTAGAATGAAATAATATAGTATGTGTTTTCCCCTTGCAAGAATAGTTGACGGCACCAAGATACAACACACAAAAGAAGTATCTTGGATTGAATCATACTGAAATGGCATGGAGATAAAAACTGCCATTAAACAGTAAAACACCATCAATGTAAACATACCTTCTATTTATTTCCCACAAAATAATGAATTTCATATAATGGCTTTGCTTGTACAGATATTTTGTATAGATGGGAGTTCCTGAGAACAATGCTACTCGCACTCTTAGATATGAAGCAATTGCCTGGAGCAAACATATATTAAATAAATTTGTGCTTAAAGAAGTTGTGACCTTAATAACTTCTGTATAGAAAAAGTAAGACCTTTAAGTGTGGTTAAGATTTATTTGTTTGTGTAGAAAAATAATTAAAGCATCACGGACATGTTCATAGTGGAATGTTTACATCCAGAGAGGTGGGGAATGAGGGGATGGATATCATGATGCAGCTTTATAAAGCCCTTGTTAGAAAGTGGCTGGCATATTGTGAGCAGTTCTTGGCACCATATCTCATGAAAGACACATTGGCTGTGGAGGAAGTGCAGTGAAGACTTACCAAAGGTGCTAAATTACAGGAAATTAAACAGATAGCTGTTGTATACCCTGTTAGGGGTGACTTGATTGTGAAAAATTCAAGATACTATGTGCAACTAACAGTACTGGACTATGGGGCTCAGGGCAGGGTGGGGATATTCAAAATATATTCAAAGGTCATACAAGAGTGAAATTAAGAAACACTAATAAATGTGGAGGTGATAGTAATTTGGAATACTCTTTCTTAAGTGGAACTGGACATTAGTTTAATTGTTAATTTTAACTCTTGAGCTTGGTAAACATGTGATAATGAGTTTTGATTTAATTTTTTGGGATTTGGGCATTGCTGGCAAGACCAGCATTTGTTACCCATCCCTAATTGCCCTGAAGAAAGTGGTAGTGAGCCACCTTCTTGAACTGCTGCAGTCCTTATGGTGAAGGAAATACCACAGTGTTGTTGGTAAACAGTTGCAGGAATTAGAACCAGCAACAATGAAGAACCATTGATATATTTCTAAATTGGGTTGGGCTGCAAATTGGAGAGGATGCTCCTGTGTGGCTACTGCCTTTGTTCCTCCTTGCAGTAGTGTTCGTGGGATTGGGCTGTGCTCTCAGCATGTCACAGAGGGTACTGCAGCCACTGTGCACCAGTGCTGGAGGGAATGAATGTTTAAAGCAGCTAACAAGTTACCAGTCAATAATGCAGCTTTGTCCTGGATGTTGTCAATCTTGAGAGTTTTTGGGAGCTGCACTCACTCATCCAAGCAAGTGGAGTATATTCCAGCATGCTCCTGACTTGTGCCTTGTAGGTGGAAAGTTTTTCAGGTGTGCGGAGAGGAGTCACTCACCACAGAATACCCAGCCCATCCCCTGCTCTTGTAGGTTTAGTTGAGCTTCTGGTAAATAGTGACCAGAAACTGGACTCAAATGCCTCTTCCCATTATCTGTTTAATTGTCCACCACAAAGGAGGTAGGACTTGGCAGTTTCAATCAATAGGAAGATGGGGCAAAATCAGTTTTATGGAGGTAGTTTTCAGATCAACCATGATCCCATCCACGGTGGAACAGGTTTGAGGGACAACATGGTCACACTATGTTGACCAAAAATCGCAGCGACAATCGACAGGGATCTGTTGGTATCAGTAAGGTTCCAACCAGATGGCCAAGTGTAATGAAATGGGTGGAGCCAGCCCTCAAAGTGGGGCAAAGAATGACGAGGCACTAGGCTGCAATGTCTCACTGGGCAGGATTTAAAGCAAGAGCTCAAACACTTCGGGTAGCACCCGCAGGGCTAGCAGGAGGGGTGATGGAGGCAAAGACTAGGCATGGCTGAGAGCATATGAAGACATTCAAATGGTACCTGATATTTTCAAAACTACCCGATTACCTCCGAATAACCAGAACTCAGCCCATACAGCTCCTAGCAAGGAAAAAAATATTGATTCTAAAACCGAAATGTGCCAGAGTTCACTGTGTTGAGAAATACAGAACTTCTGCTGACCCACTGGGACAAATGAAGGGACCACCTGGAGATACGATAGTGAACAGCATATTGATGGAAATACTGTCTATCCACAAGTCAAGTGCGCACAACAATCCAGTTTAAATATATTCCACAGGTGGTCTTCCCTACCGTCGCACCTGGATACACATGAACAGTGTAATCGAGGCACGTGGCTAGTGATAATTAGAATACACATAATTCAGTCCCCATTTTAGCTTTGTTTATCTTTTTCTATTTAAAGTTATTTATGTTCAAATTGATGGTGATGAGGAGGCGTACAGGAGTGAAATAGATCGGCTGGTTGAGTGGTGTCGCAACAACAACCTCGCACTCAAAGTCAGCAAGACCAAGGAATTGGTATTTGTTTATTATTGTCACTTGTACCGAGGTACAGTGAAAAACTC
>JARFYF010000056.1:7697992-7714909 GCA_030265395.1 Rhina ancylostomus
GCTTGCCAGCTGTCTAGGAGATTTTCTAACATTTAAAAATATTCAATACTCAGAACTTTTTTTTAAGTGTTTTATCTTGCATTTTTTTAATTCCAGGAAACAATCAACTTGATTAAAATAAGATTTGTTTGTACTTGTCCTCCATTGAAATCAGTGGACCCACTGGTACCAGGTTAAGGCACTGGTTCCGTGCACAGCTCGAGTGTTGGGAAATCTGAAGAGGCTTGTGCTCTCCTGCTGGACTCCACAAAGAGGCCTTTGATGGAGTACAGTTGTCCTGCCATTCTGCCTTCACTCAGGAGTCCCAAACATCAGAGCGACATCAATAGAGGCTTGGACTTCTAAGCGGGACTGTTAACTTTTAATCAGAAAATCTGGGCCAGCGATAAAGGGGTCATTTCCAGGTTGTCTGACAGAAAAATGTTTTCAATTTGTTTAAATATTCTTTTTATACTTTTACTGGAAAGGTGTGGTGGTATTGTGCTTTGTTAAGCAGGAAGTGAACCAGTGTGAAAGGTTTCTGTGAGAATGTGGCAATGTATTTTGTTCATGTGCTCTATGCACTGAAATACTTTCCGTTATTGCAGTCTGATCTAATTAACTACAGGGAGTGGAAATATTTCCCTATTGATCTTTCACTAGTCCTTGTGGACAGCATTATTCACTAGGGAGGTGAAAAATATTAAGCTCTGCACTTCATTTTAATGTACAAAATTCCTCGGTGCTCATCCTCTATATGATAGTCCACTGAAAAATTTGATGAAAATTAAATCCAATTGTGTTTATTCTGTTTGTAATATGTTATTTGTTGTTTAGGTGGTGTCAATGCCTAAGGATTTTTAGTAGGAAATTCACATTCTACAAAAGAACAAACTAACATGTGACAGCATGTGAATTTTTGCATAAGTGTTCTCCATACCAGTGGAGAATGAGTGAGCGAGTGGTGTCCAAATGTTCCAAAACTTTAGGAGAAAGGAAACCAGTGAGAGGCATTCCTGTTGATTACCCACGAGTAGCTGTTCAGGGTTGAGGTAGGGTCAGTTTGAAAGCAGCGTATTCTGTAAATGCATAATTTTGGCAATGGACCATTGAACCTTGCATTCCAAAGAATATTTAGGGAGCAGTAACTTCTAGCTGGGCCGATTTCATCTAAGTCAAATTGGATTCCATGCAGAAGGTGCAGCAGTGGAAAAGATGTTATCACTGCATAACTGAGTTATGTAGACCAGGGAGATTCCATTCGTAATCCTTCGCTCAGTTATCTAATCCCAGTGCATGTGATTCAGGGAACTACAACAGAGTTTGTTCAGGGTTAGGAAGGACAAAAAATGGAAGCTTGAGTATGTAATGGTCTGTCCACCCCTTCCAAACCTTTGTACACCTAGGGGACAATGAAGGGAGTATTCTTTTTCATTAAGTAGACTGCTATAATGCTTGATGCTACATAGAATAACAATTTGGCTGAAAAACTGCTTCTGATATCACCATAATTAAGGAATCAATGACTTTAGAGGTGTGTGGGAAGCGCTGGAAGGAGGTGGGGACACATTTAGCAGTTGTATACAGGACATGGAAGGATTGCCAGATTCAACCAAATGCTTTCAACCAGTGCTTTTGTGTTCTCTACACCACGATCAACATCCTACCCCCATACCTCCCTCCCACAAAATAGTTTGGACAGGTATGTTTTTATACCTTTTGAAATATGTAGCGGGGTTTGATTTGTTTGTGGTGTATTTTGACAGCCAGGTAATACATTGTGAAAATAGTATTCTGGAGCAGTGTATGGGTCAGAGCAGTGCACATTCACATGACTGTAAAGATTACATTCATCTCATGCTACATTGCAGACATTACACGTGCTGCTGCATAATTTCTATTCCAGGTTTACAGGTCATAAAGCATAACATTCGGCTGTAGCAGCTATTTGTGCTTGGGATTTGAGTGCATGAGAGGGTTAGCTTCTAGTTGTAAAGGCCACAGATAAAGGATACTCTCTTTACGATTGATACATTGCATTTACTTGCAGCCATTATGTAAAAATGACTACAATAGTGGCTTTGTACATTTAAGTGGAAAGTGCCCCATGGTTGCATGGAATGTAGAGCATGAATCGTAATAATCAGTCTGTTCTAATCTGCAGTCTTGAGGCTTACGGTCAAGATGGATGAATAGTAAATGCAGTTTAATATTCAAACAAACCCTGAGGTACCATTTTATTATAAGTTGCCCAACTGTCACATTTTCCTGCCAAGATGTTATGGGGACGGGCAGAGGAGTCAGAATCCTAATCGTTAGGCTAAAAGTCACCGATAAAACTTCTTAATATTCTTGTCTTTATTCTGGTTTAAAAAAAATTGAGCAAAGGCACAGAATTGCAGCCTCATAAAACGTGACACAGAAGACAGCCATTTGGCCCATCTTGTCAAGGCCAACTCTTTGAAAGAACTGTTCAAATTAGTCTCACGCCCTAGTTTTTTTCTCCATGACCTTGCATGATATCCTAAGTGCATACTCTTTTAGGTAGTGCATTTCAAATCTTAATGTACAGGGTGGGGGAGGAAATTCTTCTTTCCCCTATAGTTTTGCTAATTATTTTAAGTCTGCAGCTTTGCATGCCATTGGATTTACTTTCTGTTAAGTTTGGTGTCAAGATATTGAAACATTCTGGGAATCTTTGAGGGAACAGATTTAATAGCATCAATAAATTCACGCAGACATGAATGGGAAAAGCAGTGCTGATCAGTGCCGTGGGTGAGACTATTTCATAGCCTTGTGTTAGCTGATAGCATTGTTACTGAAGAAACACAAAATGCTGGCAGATCAGGCACTAGATTTCCCACATCTGCAGTCTTTCTTGTGTCTCCAGCATTGTTACTGATATTTTTTGTTCCCCATGCCCTGACAGCATCCAGTGCAAAGCATCACTCTCCTCCATGCTCTAACAAGCTTAGGGGTGCAACAAAAGTGCTTTGCTTCAGTAAAAGATTTAAATTTAAAACAGTACCCAAAATTTTAAAGGCTATGAAGAAAAGCTATGAATTGTTAAAATAAAAAGTCATGAAAGTGACAAAAATGGAAAGTAAAATCAGAAAACAGTAAAGATTTTAGAAATAATACGTTGTCTTGAGTATTCTCTGTCCATCTTTTTGGCCAAGGTTTTTGATCACCAATTTTGTGCCAATATTTAACTTTATAAATGATCAACTATTCTCATTTGGTTATATCTTGTCAAGTGTTCTAGTGTACTTTTTGAAATTAATCCCTGAGGTTTCCCTTCCTTCCAAGGCCTGTTATTTTATTTCTCTTATTGATTTTGGGCAGTGTCATGGTTTACCAGTTTTTTCTAAAAAAAGGATGCGGCTAACTAGAAAAGAAAAAGGATAAAATAGCAGTGGGGATACAGACTAAGCACTTGCTTTTGGGTTTTCACCTTGATACATAAATAGGAACAAGCAGATTCAAGAGGTAAACTATAGATAAGGAAGTAATGAAAGAAAGAGACAGGAGCCAATTGTAAAAAGGCACTTTATCCCACTGACTTGCACAATTGGAATGCTAAATGTTTGTGAAGATTTTTGACCAAATATCCTTTGAAATGGAAATTGAGTCAGATAAATGGAAAGTTGCCAATGTAACACCTCTGTATAAAACAAAGGGATAAAGTAGGTAATTACAGACCAGTTCAGTTTAACATAAATACTTTATAAGCTTCCAGGGGCCAAAATGTGAAACCAAATTAATAGCTTAGAAACATGAGTTAATGAAGGGCAGCTGTCATGAATTTGTAAACAGAAGTTGCATTCTTCTTGTTTAATACAGTGCTTTGCAGAAGTAACAGATTGCAGCCAGAAAATGAAGCAACGGTCTCAAAAATCATTTGATCTGCTTGCTGGTAGAAAGAACTGGGTTTTAAGGAGATTCTGGTGACGGTGAGAGAGTTTGGTTTAAAGTGAAGGAAGAGGTTAGTTAATGATTGACGTCTGGACTGGAGTAATATGAGCAGTGATGTCTGCCTCATCAATCCCAGGTTAGTGTTAGAGATATCATTTTAATAATGAAATATTTCTTGAAATGGAATGCTGTCAGTTTTCAGACAGTGGAAAGCAGCCAGTATTTCAGAAGGGAAAAATAAGTGACCAGGAGTGTGCAAGCAGGCTAGGAGCTTGGCAACAAACTTGCATTTAATGCAGGGAAATAAGATGAAAAGTTTGGGAGGACGAAGGATAAATTTACTAAATCTTAAGATGAGAGAAAATCAGAAACTTGGGGATCAGGTGCCAAAATCTTTAAAAGCAGCAGCACTAGATGGAGCTTTTTTTTAATAAAAGCCCTTTTATCAATGGGACAGTGGAATGCAAAATCTGAGCCCAATACTGCATATAATTACTTTGCAGTTAAAGTTCCAGTTTTAGTTGCCCTACTTTAAGAAGGATGTCAAGCCCATGGAGATAATACTTAAGTCTTTTTTATGTTGAGATGCAAGGAAAATAGGGCTTGTTAGAAAAACTGAGAAGATTGAGGGAATATAACATTTTGGTTTTAAAATGGGAGAAAATATTTCCATTCATCAAATAGGCAACGTGCTTGTCTTTCTGATTTGATTGTCAACTGAAATAGGTAAAATTCTTCTGTGCAAACTGTTAGGAAATGAGAAGCACTGATGTAAGATGAATTTACAATAAGTTTTAAAATGGTTGTCTGCAAGTATTTTAAAAGAAAAGTAAGGAAGTTGGGGAAGGGACAGAGAAATTGGATTAAATGTAGAAATTTTTAGAGGTGCGGTATGAACAGACTGTACTGAATGGTTTCACCTTGTCCTGTGAAAGTTTAATCTTGAGAAACAACACTAAATACATTCTTACTTTAAAGAAGGGTTGGATTTACTTGGAGTTTATTGCTTTTTAAAAAAAACCTCATGGTCAAATGCCATGATTAAACCCAGACTTGACACCACTTCAACGATTTTCATTTAACATCACTAATTTTCCTCTTAAAGAGAACTCCTCAAAAGGTATATTATTGCAACTATTTCAGTACCTGGGCCTAAATGTTTTTAATTTCTTGCCATAATTTCTGGAAAATTATATATTCCAAAAGGCTGATAAACATTTTGCTTTTGGATTTTATTTAGTCGATGCATTCTTCTCTCTGCCCCTCTTGGAAAAACTCTTGTCAACTTGCATTAATTAAGAATGTAATTAAGCCATTTAAAAGATGGTCGCTTTACTTGAGCAGTGACTTGTTTTATAAAAGTGAAGTTTTATGCTCTTGCTTCATCATATGATAAAATATGAAAATAAGTAAAGCATAGATGAAAGATGCAGTTACCTTTTTATCTAAAGGTGTAGTAGTTTTGTTGTCCTTTGTATGTATATTTTTAGTTTCAACACAACTCTAACGTTTCCTATATGTACAGTTGGATGGGTGTGCATTGACATTTGTTGGTTAGTGCAGTCATCAGTACCAGGTCTGATTTAGCCCAGGACTGCTGAGATTTGGAAACTGCAGTATACAAACCTCTTGTGCTAATTGTGTACCAAAAATGTACAGCTCTCTACACATTTGTATATATAAAAAAACTACCCTTGAGCATTTAAATGCAAATTTGATTATTTTTCATTTTGGGTATGGGAGTACATTTGTCTGCACCACCCCCACCCCAAGTGTTCTTCCATTTTTCCAATATGTTTTTCCCAAGCACTATTGGGGAAGATGCTAAGAATATTCAATGAGTCAATCAGCAACAATAGACAGAGTGTTTGAGTCTCCAATCTAAATATTAACACACTCTCATAGGCTGAGAAAGCTCATAGGCCTGAAACACAAAGTGTTTCTCTCCTGATAGAATTGGTATTGGTGGCAAGCTGGGTTTGTGGTCTTCATCTCAGCTGAACAGGTTTGTCTTCAACCAAATTCTATGCACGGTTTTCACCAGCGGCCACTGGATAGCAGACAGCAATAGCGGCCTTGGTTAATTTTAATTTCCATTAGCTCCAGCCCAAGGGAGCAGAGGCTAATTATAGGACACTCATCCAGTGTCCCAGCTAATATCAACTAACCCAGTACAGCTGGGAATTGAGTGAGGTCTTCCTGACCTCTGGCTAAGTAGCATACTGGGTATGTCTGGTCCACTGAGCTATGGAGAAGAAACTAAGTTAATGCTACTGAGTTGCTTCAAGGCACATCTAGTTGTACTGTGCAATGAATATGGATTTTGGTTCTGCGTAGTTTTCCCCTTTATCGAGTTGTAATCACAACTAGTCTAGAATAGAATGAGTAAGGGAATTGCTTACTCAGGAGGCCAGGTCAAGTTGCAAAATAACTTGTGGCCAATTCCTAACTGCTTGCCATTTTGAAATGAAAGAAGGAAAATAGGGACACATGTTCTTAAAAAGAACAGTTGTGATTTGGTGTAAAATATTCAGATAATTTCAAGGGAAGTGACTGATGTAATTGGTCTGTTTAATTTCTCACCAAAGTAAGATTATGTACACTCTGTAATATCAAACTCTATTCTAAGTTACGTTCGGGAATGTTTCCCGGAAAGAGCACCTTCAAATGTTTTATGTAACCCCAATTCTCGGTTTGGAATTGATTAATCCCACATAAACCCAGCCAACCCTGTGCAATTCGTTCCTCTTAAGATGACCAAGCGGTGTTTTACATCTTAGGAAGAGTCATGCTATCTCTTCTGGCTTTAGATAGTATGAGTGTACCATCTTAACCTGGGTCCCCTTTGCCTGGCACGTGTGCTATTTTTAACCATTTTGATCAACTTGACCTTTAGGCAATTGCCATAATCTCTCTAGTTGACTTCTGACAAGGTTGCCTTTCTTAAAAAATATGCCACAAGTTAATACTGTTGTGAGAGCGATCTCCAACTCGAAGGTCTGTACAGTGCATCAAAGCAATCAATTGGAAACCTTTCCTTCTAAGCTTGGTGCTTTTGCCCTGGGAATATATGTGGTCAAAACTGAAATTACTGCACTTAATTTAGAAGAGCTACCTGCTAGGCAGTTTTAAATTGATTTGAGATTGCTTGGTGCTATTTCACTGGGGCCCTGACTGATTAAATGCAGCATGTTTATTTGATGTCTATCTCGACCATATTCTGGTAAACGCACCTTACAGAATGTAACCTGTGTGTTTCCTAAATGTGTTGACTTTTCAATTTGAGCTTTTTTTGTTTGAATCTTTCTAACTTCTAAGATTTGGAGAATGCAAACTATTTTCCTGCTGTTGAACTATGTACAGGCTTAAAATAGTGCTGCCTTAGCAGTCAAGGTTTCCCTAAGGCCCTGGCACCTCGTGTTAGATTTTAGGCATGCTGAATATGCCTCATGGTGTGACGCTAATAGAAAACATGCCGTAGAGTTCATTTTGTGTTGAGCTTTATGATGCCATATGAATGCTTAGATGAATGAATCATTCAATTTCAGACATGGTGTCGTTCAGAGTGCATTGGCTTAATAGCCACAAGCTGTGCAAATGGACGGCTGTCTTTGCCAACAGTTCAGCCGCTTTGTACAAGGGGGGAAAAAAAATAATTTGCCCATGTTTATGTTTCCTTTAACTGAAATTTGTTCCAATGTGTTTTAGAAGCACAAGAAAGCAGCATCAATTGCAGCGTTGTAAAATAATGAGGTAGCAAAAAAAAATTCCTGAATCTAAAGCAGCTCTAATTTGCATAATGCTCCACAGCTAAGAAGTATCAGTGACTTGTGGGACGGTGCCAAACTTATTTTGTATCATGATTCATAGCACAAAAATGATTTTTGCAGCTTTGCAAATATTCCCCCTTCACTATTCAAGGCTGTTCACATTGTGAGAAATGTGTAAAAGAATATTGACTTCAGTTGTATCTAAAGTGGACTTTGTATTATATATTGCATGGTTCTAAAACAAATCTGTTTTTCTGCTAAGTGTGAATGGGCAGATCCCACCGCTTAACTGGCCACAAAGCTTCAGAGGGCTCTAGTATACATTTCCCCATCCCTGATATCACATGCTGTCAGATGCATTCTATTGGTGACCTGTAACTTCCAGCAGCAAGCAGGCCATACTCTAGCTGAACAGCCACAAGCATTGAAGAATTATAATAATTGGCAAATCAAAAAATGCAAAAATAAAGAATGTTTTGAGTAAAATAATTAAGTTAACCAAAATATTTTTAAATATTTTTTAAAATTCACAGAAATTAGAATTCTATAGAAGTTAGACCCTACACTTCTTTTCCTGGGGGAGGGGGCAGAGAGGTGGTTTAGGAATTATGGTTCAGTATTCTGTTCATTCATTTTCAGTCAGTATGGCACAGTATTTTTATCTTGTTTTAAATGGGTTGGGGAGGGGTGGAAATGGGCCAAATCAAGCTCGCCAAAGCTGGCAGTTCCAGAGGGAGCAGCCTGCGTTCAGCCATTCCTAGCTAACTATCCCAGTATTATGTGGACCTGCTACAAGCTCAAGATGTGCTGAGTGACAGATGCCAGCATGTCTGTCCATTCCATCATTGGACTCCATAGGGACAGCCAGACCTGGCCCAGGGGTGGTCGTCTACTGATCTGAATGGGGATTTCTGATCCTGTTGTTAAATGGGCAAAGGCGAGCTCACTTATTTTTTTACACTTAAATGTTTTAATTATCTAGTGTTTTAAATTTTTATTTTTGCCTATTTAAAGCCATATTGTTTTTTAAATATCTCTGAATACCATTGGTAAAAGAGCCTTACAGCCTTCGATAGGAAATAAGGGGGCTCTCACACCCCACCTTCCAGGGGAGAGATTTCAACGGTACATGCCCGAGGCCTCCTTGTCATTAAGACTTCTTTCTGGTTTACCAGTCTCTTCCCAGGCACAGGGTTTGGTTTGCGTGGTCCTCCACAGAGAGCACAAGTAGCAAGGCTGGGCAACAGGTCAAATCCAATTGGATTCAGCCTAAGAGTTAAAGTTCATGTCAGTTCATTGATTTTATTTTTGTCTGCCTCAATGCATACTGCAGTAACACACCCTGGAGTGAAGTGCCATATCCCCTACAGTAACTTCCAGATTAACTACACATGCGTGATCCAGAAATTACTTTCATACAGCCTTCTTGCTAATCTCATTGCAAATTTCAGGTTATTGAGTGAAGACTTTAATATTAGAAGTAACCCCCCCCCCCCAACACCTAATGCACTACAATCTTTGTACCATTTTGCCCTCATCGCTGTACTTACTGTTGTATTTATTATCACGTATACTGTTTATTTTGCTTCATGCAAATGAAGAATTTCATTGCACTCCAGTGTGTATTAAATCTGGTATATAATAAACTAATCTAATCAGAGGTAATTTAGTTAATTTCCCTGACTGGTTTGCTGTTTATCCTGCATCAGGATTGTTGATCTTTTTAAATGTTTTCCACCATTTTTTCCACACAGATTTGCCCCTTGATCAAATCTGATGTAAACACTATTCCCTGATAAGTTGTCATTTCTGTTATGGACTTTAGGTTAAAGTTTAAGTATCAAACTTCTTTGCATGTCAATTGTTTTTAATATTAATACAAGGACATTGCTTGCTTTGTATAAAACTGATTTCTATTTGCTGCAAAGCAAATGACTGAAATTTTGTAAAGATTAATCCTATTGATCTGTTTCAATTTGTGATCCTTGCAGGTTTTCAATTTTGACCACGGAAGAAATGGATAACAGTGGATATATTCAGTTTGATGTGCCTGAGTACAGCAACTGTGTTCTGAGCCAACTTAATGAGCTACGCTTGCAAGGAAAGTTATGTGACATCATAGTTCATATTCAGGGTCAGCCATTCAGAGCCCACAAAGCTGTCCTAGCTGCCAGCTCCCCTTATTTCCGAGATCATTCAGCACTGAGCACCATGAGTGGTTTATCGATATCAGTTATTAAAAATCCAGATGTATTTGAACAATTACTTTCATTTTGTTACACTGGGAGACTGTCATTGCACTTGAAAGATGTTGTTAGTTTTCTTACTGCTGCAAGCTTTCTGCAGATGCAGTGCATCATTGACAAATGCACTCAGATCTTGGAGAGCATTCACTCAAAATTCAGTATTGTGAGTATTGATTCCGTGGTGGTCAATACTGAAGATAATCATGGAAATCGCAATGGGGTTAGAGAAAGCAATAGTCGCTTCTTAAATCCAGTTGAAATCTCACCGCCATATTATGGCCAAGTACGGCAAACAGCAATTCCTAACGAACCGCGAATGGAGGCCACGCCTAACCGAGGTTTCCAGAGTCGGGCGTTGGAGGAGAGGCATTCTGATCCCGGAAGCAGCGGCAGCATTTCTGAGCACGAAATCCAGATCGAGGGCGATCACGAGCAAGCGGAATTAATCGTGAGGGAGGCCAATCCGATCAGCGCCCAGATCACGGAGGTCAAAGTCAAAATGGAGAAGTCCGACCGGCCGAGTTGCTCCGACAGCTCATCAGTGGGCGATGACGGCTACCACACGGAGATGGTAGATGGCGACCACGTCGACAGAATGGTGGCCGTGAACGTCAGCTCGTACGGACCGGTGTTACAGCAGGCTTTCTCGCTATCGCAACCCGCAACCCAGTCAGCTGGCTTATCGACCACCTATGGTTGTCTTACAAATTCAAGCCCCTCTAGATCCATGCTTAGTAATTTTAGAGGTCGTGGACGACTGAAACGAAACATACAGATACAGAACGAAGGGCAGAATGTGATTAGTCAGTCTTCTGACGGCGACAGTGGGCCAAACAGGCAAAGCTTTGAGAGTAATCCTCATGACCACGATGCGAGGGAACACTGGTTTCCGTACAATCAGAGGCTTATCTGCATCTATTGTGGAAAATCCTTCAACCAGAAAGGGAGTCTTGACCGACACATGCGGCTCCACATGGGGATAACCCCTTTCGTCTGCCGTTTTTGTGGGAAAAAGTACACGCGGAAAGACCAACTGGAGTATCACATCCGTGGGCATACAGATGACAAACCGTACCGCTGTGAGATCTGCGGTAAATGTTTCCCTTTCCAAGGCACTCTGAATCAACATTTGAGGAAAAATCACCCTGGCGCATCAGAGATTAGAAGTCGGGTTGAGTCACCAGACCGAACTGACGCACACACAGAACAGAAAGAAGGTGATGAGCCTTCTCCCTCAGAGGATTCCCACATGGAGACTGCAGTGCAGGAAGTTCTTCCATTATCCCATATTACTGAATGAGTTGCTTGGGCATCACAAAGCCAAAAGCGCACAAAGCTAGAAATAATGCTAAAATGTTAGTATTTTGGGGTTTCTTTTGTAGAAGAGCATTCACCATTTATATACTGTTTCTGGTTCTGAAGTTATTTTTCCCCAATCCACTTATATTTTTCTTGTATGGATATTTTCCCTGAAAATAATTTTGAATACTTAAAATCTTTTACTGCCAGATAAGAGGTACATTGTATAATATAAAAAATAAATTGCCATGTTCGAGAGGAGAAGGGTCAGGATAATTAGTTACAGTAACAGGGAGGAACATTTGTGAGAGAACGCATCGCCATTATAACAACTAAAAGTCACCGTGATGAGTCTAAATATCTATTCGCACTTCACACAGCAGTGAAAAATTCTATTATTTGATTGGTTTCATTAATGGGGGTCAAAACATTTTATTTTGCCTACCCTATTAGAGCAGTAGTAAAGGGTTTGAATTGAGCTCTTGATTGTTGGAACATCTGACACCTGGCATGGATTGGGTTTTAAAATTTGGCTACACTGTGTGTAATGAGTTTAGCCTTTTTAATCATCGGCTTGATAAGGATGTTAATTAATGTGATGCTGATAGTGCCAGTCTCAGATTTTCCTTGCACATTGAGCACCCTCTGCTGTTCAGTCCGTGTGTAGCATTCTCCCAAAAATATCTCAGAAATTCCTTTGGATCAGATTTATTCTTGCACCTGAGTTGTAGGGGTGTTGTTGCAGTGTGGATGCAAAATTATAACCTTAAAATCCTATTGTCCTGATTCAGTTTGCAGTATTAAACTATGTATTTCTCTTTAATCAGAACTACTTTTATACTGCTGTGTGAAATAGTTTGAATGCTTAAAACAAACTAGAGCAGAAACCATTAAATATACTTTTTCTGTTTGGGGAAACGATCATTTTGCTAATACAGAAAAGCTATATACAATTCATTAGACTGATTTAAATTTTAATTTTTTTTAAACATAAACTACTGATTTTCTATTAGAATCACATTTGCTCATGTCCCATGATCTTTAAAGGTGCAAGTGTACTCCTATCAGCCATAAGTTATGCCAGTATCTTTGGGTAAATGGTCAGATGGACAGCAATTATTCTCATTCAAATGACGGGCATGGTGAAGATGCAAGACTGCCTCCTCTCCTTTGGTGGATCCTATTGAAAAGTAACCGCTTAAACCGTGATAATTTACTGATAACGATGAGGTTATTATGTTAGCAACTTCATTCTTAATGGCTTGGCTGGGAAAGAATGCTTCCTCAATGTTCAAATTTAGAGGCAAGAATTTATAATGAAATTCAGCTTAATGAACTTAATGTTTACCTAGCAGAGTGGCATTTTGATTCATTTAGTAATACCAATACGCACAGTTCCAGGTTTTTATTAGCAATTTCAATACCACATTTGTGGGGGAAAATTCAAATCAGTATTTAAAATGCCAGATGGTACATGAATACCATCTACTTGTTAACCATGGTTTTGTTTATACACAATTATAAATCATATACTTTAAGATGTATTAGTGCTGTATTGTAGAAAAGAAAAGTTTTAAAGAAATTCAAGCAACTTTTATTTATTTAAAACTGACTTTTAACCAAAGCCTATATACCCCTTTTACCTTGCATGTTCTCTTTAAAAGACAAAGGCTAACTTTGCTGTAGTGTGGCTACTGGGGAGCATACAGTAATATCTGAAGTTCAAATGATCATACTGTATTGTGTGCTGGCAATAGCCTCAGTCTGGCACTTATTTTTAGAAATTGCCTATTGTGCAAAGATTAATTTTTAAAAAGGCTTTGACCTTGGGTCACTGAAGAGCTTCTCTTACAGTGCAATGGATTGAAATGCTTGGAATGTTAGCAGATGTGTGATACCTGCCATTTGTTCTGAATCGCAAGGGAAGCTTCCATGTTCTCAAAATACCAGAAGTCGTTTGAGAAGTTTGAGGGCAAAATCAATCAGCCTTTAAAATGACTCAGTACTTGCCTTGCATCCACTTCATAATCATTGCAGATCATAAATTAATAAATTGCATAGAAAAAAATTGAACCACCTCCCTCTGCAAAGCCCTTTTATCCTCTTCCACCAAATAAAAACTTTTTGGATGTATTTACTGTATAACATATGCTAACATAATGAACTGTAACCTGGGATTATTTGATTACATATATTTCTAATGGCATCAATGAAATGTATACCTAGAAGTTTCTGCTGTATGTTCTTAAAGGAAAAATAACTGCTTAACTGTTTAATAATATACTAATTTGAGCAGTCTCTTATAGAAGTGTTCTTTCTGTAAGAAAGCTGCTTATATTTCCAACATGAAATCTTTCTGCCAACTTTAATGTTCATTGTGAGACTTCACAAGGAAGAGTTTGGAGTATTACATGGTTGGTAAGTGCTGGAGAGACTTCCCAATCCTGCTTTCATTCAAAATTTCTGGGGTTTATCCATACCTGGTTGGAAAAGCTTCCTATGTGACCCAAAAGAAGCATCTGCCAATATGCTTGGCGTACTTTATCCATCCAGAAGAAAACTCAATAAATTGATGAATCCAGGATCTACGTTGAGCAAATGAGTGCCTGTTCCATGCAGGCCAGAAGTTAGAATTGAACAGAGAAACCATTGACTTTTCTCAGCCTTGAAATACGAAAGTTATAGTTGGTGTGCAATAATCTATTTTTTTCATTTTATAAGCCAGGTGAATAGAATTACCTGAAACCCTGTCCATTCTCAACAACCATCATCTACGTGCTGTGATATTTTAGCAATTTTTCTAAAACTACCAGTACTACTAAACTTAGTCTCATTGTTGTCTGGTTAAAGTCCGGTCTGTTTCTTTGGTATTCAGATGGCAGTTATACTGTGGTCATTGAGATCACCACCAGTCTTGGATCAGTGCACACTTTAACATGCAGATATTTGGGCTGTTTGAGTTTGAAGACACAAACTCAAAGGGTCTTAGGGCAGGTAAGGCCATACACAACTTTTTTAGGGTATTTACCCTTAAATGGTGCTGTTAGATCAGGTTAGAATTATTTATTGAACCAGCATTAACAATTTTATATATAATATTTGGATGAGTACTGTTTCAAATTGTTTATAAATTCTTTATATGAACCCTGTAATATAATCAATCTGGAATTTTAGTCAACTCCAAAGTATTGAATGAAGTTGATGTTTTCTGGAATGCATGTAATCTTTAAGGAAACCTATAGAGTTTTAATCTATTTGTTCCAAAATCCAGCTAATCCATTATACATTTCATATAGCAGAATGAATTAACACTGTTCAGATAGATTGAGCTAAACTGATTGTTTCTTAAGATAAATGATTTCCAATGGATAATCTAATCATGCTGTAATCGTGACAATTTCCAAAACGCAAGCAACTGTGATAACCAAGAGAGAATAAATTCTATCCAATAAAGTTTTCTATCCAGCTAGTATATTTTGTAAATGGCTGAAATTTTGAGAGCCTAGCTTGATCTGTCATTAGAACTTCTCAATCTCTGAGCTACAATGCCAAATCCCTCTTGCACTTTGACTTCCTGGTCAGAAATGTTTGCTGAAGTCAGCAGATACTGTACACGGTAGCATAGCAGTTGCAATATTGGACCAGTAATCCCTGGTTTGGGCTAATGATCCAGAAATGCCTATTCAAATCCCTCTTCAGCAGATGGGGAATATGAATGAGGTTAACTTGGATTTCAAAACTGATATCAGTAAGGGTGACCCTGAAATTACTAAAACAGTCGTTAAAAACCTATCTGGTTCACTAATGTCTTTTTTAAGGAAGGAAATCTATTGTCCTTGCCCAATCTGGCTTGTGTGGACTCAGAGCTACAGGAATATGGTTGAATCTTAATTGCCCAGTGAAGTGGTTCAACAAGCTATTCAGTTCAAGGGCAATTTGGACAATGCCAAAATCCTGTGAATGAATAGAAGGAACAGATTGAGGTCAACACTTAGTAAGCAGTATAATTGCAAAATTCAAGAATTCCCTCTGCTATCTGTACCTTTTCTCACCCAAAAGAAACATTAGACAGTAATGTTTAAGTTCTGGCTAAACTGGGCAGCAATGCTTTCAGTGGCAATGGAGAAAAGTGGATGAACATTTCAAACATGCCTGCATCACTTGCGTAAACCAGGCTCAGTTCAAAGACACAAGTGGATCGAATAGTATAACACACAAGGGTAGATTGGTTAGCAGGTGCAGCTGGTGCTAGAAATTTTAAGTTGTGTGTGTGCACATGTATATCTAACATTAAAGCTTTTAACAGAGCCTGACTCGGACATCACACACCTAACACTGTTCTTTAAACACCCATACTGACTTGATTTTAGTGCAATAAATACTCAGTCACAATAGACACATACAGTTATAAATAAGCTATTTTCAAACCACACAGTGCTTTTTTTAAACTTTTGTTATTTACTATGTATAATCTGTTTAATGCCATTGCATCATAAGCAACCAAAAATGTATTCCACTGTTTTATCAAGCAATATGTCTCAAAGGCTTTGTTTTATTTTTCTTTCCATTCAACAATTGCAGAAGCTGCAACAGAGCTTTGTGAGGACATGTAAAATGAGTATAAGGGAAATAATTTGACATCATCAGAGCAGGTTTCAATTTGCCCACACACAGCTATTTATTTTCTGGGGCTCCTCGAGAGCTGCAAAATGGCTGCTAGATTGTCACTAGAGAGGATGTTAACTTGCAGTTCATTTATTGAAACTCCAGAGATTAGCAGGCCATTATCCATGAGTGAGTGAAGTAAATGAAGCTATTGAAGCTGATGCTCTGAAAGTTGATAACTAGCCATTATGGATGTATTTTCTAGCATGAATGCAATCAATATTTATTCAAAAGTATGTTTTTTCTCTTATTAGCTGTGTCTGACTGTGATCAATTAATATTTCAATGCTGCTTAATTGTTTTGATGTTAATCCTTTATTTCTGTACTTCCATTTTGTTGCTTGTAAACAGCTTTTGTATTGTTTGAAGAGTAATAAATGGGAAGTTACTGTTTTTTTTGTAAATAAATCTTTTGCTGTAATAGAACCCCAATTGCTTGGTCTCCATTATGGATCGTAGTGTGACGGATTGAATGTTGTACACCCATGCTCAATTTGTTCCTGAAATTTAGCATCACCTTCCTAAAGTGCAACGATGCCTGAAGGATTTCAATGCCACTCCTGTTTTTAAAGGTCTGTATTTAAAGGTGTGGATAACACACGGCCACAGTCTTCACTGTGCAGCAGCGTTGCATGAGACTGTGATCTGTGGGTTTTGTTATGACTCAGGAGGCTCCCGTTTTGCCCATCAGCTCTTTGTCAGCCCCACTCCCCCTCCCTTTATTCTCCTCCAACTCGTCCTCTTTTGCCCACCAACTCCCCTTTGATTTAGTTATCATTTCCCGACACTAAGGAACAAGTTACACTGGTGTTATGGACTAGATTACAATTAGTGAAGTTCCTTTAAGATTTGTTACGTACCAGCAGCAACAAAAACACACCGAGACATGTATAAGTGTTTAAAAACTACTTTATTAATAACTACTTATGATAACAAGTAAAATAAAAGTAAAAATGTTAGAAGTAGAAATGTTAAACCCCGAACATTAACTCCCAAAAACTAACTAAACTTGTCGTGTGTGTGTGGCAAATTCCCAAACTCCA
>JARFYF010000056.1:7813145-7824217 GCA_030265395.1 Rhina ancylostomus
ACTGGAGGGATAGACTCCTTCTTCCCTGGAGTGAAGGAGGCTGAGGGGTGAGCTTAAACTCTTGAGGGTCATAGATAGGGTGAATGATCACAGTCTTCCCAGGGAAGTAGAAGCTAAAACTAGAGGGTATAGGCTTGAGGTGAGAGGGGAAAGGTTTAAAGGGGGCCTGAGAGGGGCAAACTTTTCATAGAGGATGATGGGTGTGTGGAACGAGCTCCCAGTGGAAACTGTAGAGGCAGATACAATTACAACACTTAAAAAGACTTCTGGACAGGTACATGGATAGGAAAGGTTTGGAGGAATATGGGCAGGAGAATTGGACTAGCTTGGGGAGGATTTGTGTGTTGAATAAGTGCCACTGTGCCAGCACTGCTGATGATGCCTTCAGTCACTCTGAGTGTAGACAGAGAGGGTGTTAATTGGCCAGCCGAATTTGTCCTGCCTTTTGTGAACAGAACACACCTCGGGAATTTTCCACCTGGGTGGCCCTGGATTCTGTATCAGAATGTCTAAGACCAAGTTTAGCTCACCTGGTTTTTAAGGTGAGAGAGGGAAAGTTTAAAGAGGATGAGTGGGGCAAGTTGTTTTTTGTGGTGGGTATCTGGTACGAGCTGCCAGAGGTGGTGGCAGAAGCAGATATGATAGTATTGAAGAGGCTGTTAGACACATGAATATGGAGGGATACGGATCGTGTACAGGCAGAAATGATGTAGTTTAATTTGGCATCATGCTTGGTGCAGACATTGTTGGCTGTAGGGACTATTCCTGAGCTGTTCTGTTCTATTCTATAAAACATATCTGAGCTTTGAGGCATAATTGTAAGGTAGCTACTGTTGTTACAATTGTACTGTAATGGTTTGGCAACATGGATTCACTGAGGGTGTTTCTTTTGGGGGGTGTAGGAGGGGTACTGCAATCTAAAACAAGGGGGCATATCATGAATTAAAATGGGGATGAAGAGCAATTTCTTCTGCTGGCTTGAGTCTTTTGAATTCCGCGGGCTGTGGATGGTGAATTATTGAATATGTTCAAGGCTGTGATTAGACTTTTGCCCCAGTAAGGAATTGAGGGTTTATGGAGTGGAGGCTAATGATCAGACTGTCCATGATCTCATTGAGCTCTAACCTCCTAATGATCTTGCGCTGTAAGAGCCTTCCTGGTATTCAAAACCACACTTATCTCTCTGCCGATAATATCAGAACAGGTTATCTGGTTTCTGTTGCTGTTAATTTTGGAAGCTTGCTATGGGCAGAGTCATATAGCAGAGAAATGGGCTCTTCAACCAGCTGGGTCCATGCTGACCATCAAATATCCATCTATACTAATCTCATTTACTAGGACTTTGTCTGGAGCCTTCTTTGTCTTTGCGATACAAGTGTTCTTCTCGATGCTTAAATGTTGTAGTCTCCAACTTGGGCAGTGTGTTCCAGATTCTAATTACCTGGGTGAAAATGCTCATCCTCTGATCTCCTCTCAACCTCTTTCCTCTAATCCTAAAGTTATGTAGTTTCAGGTACCTCCTACTGTTGGTAGTTTCCTACCATCAGCTATTTATGCTCCTCGTAGCTTTTTATCTCAGAACTCCCTTTAGCCTCCATTGGAAAACAAACCCAGCCTATCCAAAGTCCCCTCAGAAGGAGAGCTCGACGGTATACATCCAGGCATTTTTCAAAATGAGGTTTTCCCTCTCCCTCATCTTTTCTCAGGTAGAGTTCTATACCTCATAACCCCTCCTGGGCGAATGAAATGTTTCCTTGCATTCCCTCTAATCCTCCTACCAATTACTTTAGATCTGTGCGCCCTGATTTTTGACCCCTCAGAGGGGAATGGACCACTTTCATTCCAATTGGAATTGAAAGTGGTCCATTCCCTGATTGGAACAGGTTTTATTGGTGACCAGGTTGCTTTTGCCTGCTTTGAAGGTTCAACAATGATGTATAAAATTATGGGAGCCCTGGCTAAGTCCTTCCCTTTGACCCAGTTTCCCTCAGATACAGCACGGTAGTGTAGCGGTTAGCGTAATGCTGTTACAGCACCTGCGATCGGGGTTCAATTCCCACTGTTGTCTGTAAGGAGTTTGTACGTTCTCCCCGTGACTGCGTGGGTTTCCTCCAGGTGCTCCGGTTTCCTCCCACATCCCGAAGATGTACGGGTTAGTAGGTTAACATGGGTGTAATTGGGTGGCACAGGCTCATTGGACTGGAAGAGCCTGTTACCGTGCTGTATAAATAAAAAAAATAACCAAAATACTCGATCTGAGGCCATATCCTGGTGAATCTCTGCACCCTCTCCAGTAGTAGCTGATCTACTACAAAATAGCAGTGATTGCACTTTATAAATGTTTTGCATTCTACAAATTATTTTTGACAGCTTGAGTGACCCAAAGTCACTTGTATGAATATGGTTCCTTCCTTTTGAGATGACTGTTATTTATCTATGACTGTCGAGGGGCAATATGTTTACTTCAGGATCACAGAAAATTTAAGAAATGTTCAATAAATTCCAGACTATGCAATAAAATTTATTGAGGGGGTTGGTCCAGTGAGATGGGTGGTGCTGGGCGTGGGTGTTTGTCTTGATTTGGACATGGTGGTTTCTGATTCTCACGCAGTGACGAAAGGAAGTGTTGAATTTATGCGTGTGTTTATTTCTGCCAGCTTGGTTTGAGGTTGGAATCTCCCTGGACGGTTGGTGGGGAGGAAGTGGGTGCAGGAATGTGGGGATTCTGGTGCTCGAGGTAGTTTCGGAAGATGGAGGTGTGTCACAGCGATTACATCCATTTGGAGGGCGGGGGGAAAAGAGTGGTATGTTCCAAGTTGACAATGGACAAAAGTTGCTTGCTTACTATGAAGGTGACTGCCTCCTATCTGGTGTAAAGTAGGCGTTTCTTCCAGCATTCATCATTCTTTTTGTTTTGACCTAAATGGAAATTGGTGCAGAATAAAATTGGAAAATGGAGCAGAGCAGATGCAAAATGCTGGGAACTAACTGAGGACTGGAACAACAGATCAGTGCCTTCCAGTGAGGTGAAAGCTCTTGCTGGATTCTCATTTTCCATTTACAGGAAGGAGATTGGTGTGCAATTATGGCTCAAAGCTCTGACACTTCTTAGATGCTGGATAAGTTGGTTTGGTCTTGCTGCATCTGATAGAATCCAGGGAGTTTTAAATTCTGGAGTTGATCAAGACCAGAGTTTTAGATTACAACGGCAATTGTTCATGCAGTAGCTGGTGTCTGTCTGCTGCACACGTTGAAGATGCAATTAAAATCTTTATAGAACAATGCCTTTTGTAGTACCATGATGAATTGCGACATCAATAGATATTACAGCAATCTTTTTACACCCTTTTGCTCCAATGCTATTTGTACCTAAGCAACAGCTTAATTGAAATGAAAATTGCTTTTGCCTCTGACATGCTGTTTCAGTCTCCATGGTAATCATGGCGATGGTCACAATTTCATTGACTGAAAGCAATGAATTAGTGTATAGCTCAATTGGAGTGACGACTTCATTGATGTAATGTGCTCTCTCCCTATGGTATCTGAAGAAATAATACTGATGGTCTAATGCTTAAAATGGTGTAACGTTCATTTTACCTGGAAAAGCTGCAAGTGTTCTGGATTCGATTGTCTTGACCATCTGCCAGTGTAGATAACTGCCTTTGACAAGTCTAGTTGGTGTTCTTGCAGTCAGTCTGTTGAGGCTCAGTCTTGTGTCAATAGCCCAACACAGGACACTTCCTTTGGTTCATACACTGACACCACAGGCTGTGGGCTTGTCACCAATCAGACCTTTGCTTCCTCAACTGGCCAGCTGTCACTTTCTTCAGCTTGGCAATAAACACAAATAAAGACTCTTGTTTCCTTGATTCTAGTTGGAAGTGCTGCTGCTTAGCAACTCTGCTGAGCAAGATAATCCAGTATGTTTATAGATACCAGTGGTTGGCGGAGAATAGTTTAATTCATTAGCGGTGGCATTGTTGAGCTGCCATTTTTCTATGCCTGCTTGCACTTGTGTTACTGTTGGTTTTTTTCCCTTGTTTGAAATCTTTTTTAACCGCACTTTACATTCCTGCAAGTGAATGACGAGGGCTTTGATGCTCTGGCTATCTATGAAACGGGACATGTTCAGTTCTGGGAGGGGTAGTGTGCAGAGCAAATCCTTCAATGAAGAGAGAGGACCAGCCCGGAAGCTGTCAAATTGAGTCATCGAAGGATGGAAACTCATTAGTAATAAATGATGCAGTCTGAGGAGTTAGTGTGGATGTCAGCAGTGGACTTGTTTTCCTAAACTTTAATGTTGCCCCAACATCTGTTTGTTTGCAGCCTCTCTCCACAGATCATATTTTTCAGACTGATATTAAGAGTTTGTTTGTTGGATAAACATTAACCTCATGTCCCTTTCTAACAGAACCCAGTTGGACTTTGTTCCATCTCTTTGAACATGCGTGTCCATTGCTTGACGTGGGAATCCACTGAGTCATCTCTCCGCACAAATGCGGTCAGCCGTCTGTCTTGAGACTTGATCCCTCCAGCCACTCTAACCTCATTGGAGGCGAATGAGCAAGGCACAAGTTGAGAAGTGGTCCTCAAACCACTCTCATTTCACTTTTTCAAATGGTGACCTTTGAGAGTAACTGCTTTAGAAATTGTCTCTATATTAAGTACCCTCTGCACTTCCACTGAATTTAATTTAATAGTGAGTAAAATAATTGAAATTTCTGTGCAGACAGGATATTTGGCAGCTCACCAGGGATAGTCAAAAGTTTCCTGGGATTGTGGTTGAAATCTGAGGCACCTGAAACATTTCCCCACATGTTTATCGTAGGTGATTCTTGGAGAGTGTAGTCTGGTGGTGATCACCTTTCCAGGTAAAGCCCACTGCATCTGGTATTCCCAGGTGGTTCCCCCATCCAGTACTAACCAGGGTCTTGGCTCCTTGGATCTGGCTTTTCCAGAGTAGTATCAATAGGGACTGGGGAAGGGAACTGACCCCATGAAAATGCAGGACAATAGAGGTAAATGGGAAGGAGTGGTGTGGAGATAGCTTTCAGCTTGAGAATGCAGATTTGTAGGAATTTAGACAAGGACTTTGATGAGAGGTGATTAACCAAAATACATAATTTGCATTCATAAAAATGCATGGCCTGTGGTGACTGAGCACGTAGACATGAAGTTTGTCACGAGCAGGTTTTCAACATTATTTCAGTTTGTTGTGCATTGGGTGTGGGTGGTGATGGCACTACAGATATAGTCAACAAATTTCTGTCCTGGGGCCTATAACCAGAAGGCTCATATTCTGTTTACAGTGATTTTAAAAGGGATGTGTGATTGAATTCATATGAACCGACCTTTGGAGAGATATCTGTCCTTAGTTTATGGGATAAATGTATGTTTGCATGTCCATAACTTATGAGTTGCCTCAACCCCTCCTTGTTCTGGAGGAAATAATGTGTCATCAGTGCAAACTTGGTGATGTAACCCCATTTTAGAAACCTTTTTTCTCCATTTAGGGCTGAGCTCCAGCTTTGGACTGAATGGAAAATCAATCATGGCAACCTTTGGTGGTTCCAACAATGTGCTTAAGACAAACCTGTTGCCCAAACCTAAAGCTGTTGCTGAACCATCCCTTTCCTCCTTCTGTCTAATGTGCACATCTAAGAGTGGAAACTGTACATTTATAATCGAGAGAATTTGATAGGTTGAGAGGGACAAAGCCTAGGATTGATTTATTTGTGTTGTGTAATCTCAGGACAGAGGCTATTATATTGCTGCATTACTCAGAACATTACTCAGAAATTACTGCTTGCCATTGTTGTTGTCCTCATGGATAAAAGTTTTATTTTGTAGTGTTGCCTTGGAGCACAGTTTACTAAGTTTCAAAATAGAATTTGGTTTAGGCAGAACCTTGATGTGTGGAGTGTAACACTATTTATTTTAACTTAAATCTCGGTGATCACAAAATTACAAGGGGCTTAAACAAGAGTGCCATCTAATTGAGTTGTTTGCATGTAAATTCCATTGATAGTTGAATTTGTATCCCAAAAGCAAAATTGAATCTGCTTGCCCTGTGAGTGGTGGGAAAACTACTTCTGTATATTGAAAGGGCAAACCAATTGAATTTGCAGAGATTTATGGAACAAGGGGCCCCGAGTGTCCATGTTGGACCGAAGTCAAATTCTGATTAACACCATTTCCTAGCTCTGTGTGAAGGCCTACAGATTACACTCTTCACAGGTTGGCCTGGCACTTAAACGTAGACACAAGAGACTGCAGACGCTGAAGGAATGTGCTAGTTCAGGCAGCATCTCTGGAGGGAAGTAGATAGTTGATGTTTTGGGTCGAGACCCTTCAGCTGGACTGAAAGATAGAGGGAAGATGGCCAGTATAAAAAGTTGAAGGGAAGGGGTGGAGCAAGAGCTGGCAGGCAATAGGTGGGGTGATAGGCAGAGGGTAGAGTGCAAATAGTGACAGAGGCTGGGAGGTGATAGGTGGAGGTGACAAAGGGCTGAAGGTGGAACATGAAATCATTAATTTCTTAAATGTATTGAGGGATTCTGCCTCCACCATCTTTTCAGGCAAGTGTATTCCAGACATGCATGTAAATCCTTCTGCTAATTAAATTGGGCACATGTTCCTTCGTTACTGACTTCCCTGCCCTGGGGGGGGGGGGGGCAGAGGAATACTTTCTGATTACCCAGTCGAGCCCACGCATAATTTTGCACATCTCAATCCCTCAGTTGTAGAGAAAACAAACCCAGTCTAGCCAATTTCTCCTAATAACTATAATTCCTCAGTCCCAGCAACATTCTCAAAATCTCCTTTGAATTCCTATCAAAGTGCTTCAATAAAGTTGTTTGGAAAGGAAATGGTGTTTGGTCTTCCAATAATAGCTGATTCTGGTAATTAAAAACTATTTAATTCTTTAGACCTAATTTAATTATCGCATCAGTGGGAAGGGATGGGCAGGACACAGAACAAACTCTTGCGTATCAAACACACGGGTACACTGTCTCACAGCAACCCCCCCACCCCATTTCCATTCCAATTTTATATTTTCAGAATTATAACTATTTGATAAATGGTCAGTCATCGGTGGATGGGTTCTCACTTACAGTAGTTTTAGTGCCTGTGCCCCAGCTGTGTTCTTGAGCGTTCAGAGTATGTGCAGACTTCATAGTGAGACCACCTTGAAATGAAAATGAATGAAATCTTTGAGCGGCTGTTGTGATGTCACTGTTACAGAATAATGCTCTCGTGTGATTCACAGAGAAATGTCTGACCATTCTAAAGCCAAATTGGAAGCAAAATGAACGTATTTACATGCAAGACTGAAGCACAGATTGGCAGGTGCGTTCCAGAAGGATGTGTAACCTTTGCTTCTGTTCCATTTCAGAATTGTAAGGAGTTTTCTGCATTTGATTGACACGAGCTGTGGCCATTCCTTGCCAGCACAGCAGTTGCCCAAACCATGCATGTGTAAGAGCAAAACAGAAGTATGGGTAAGTGGAAATGTACTGTTCAATTAACTAGGTCTGTAATTACTGGTAAATATATGAATGACTTGTTTGTCTTGTTTTGTTAGAAATGTGTCTTTTTTTTTTGCTGCATCAAGAATTTTGCCTGGGTTCACATTTCCATCCTTTTTTTGGTATTCCAGGTTTGTGTCAGCAGCTTCCTCTCACTAGCATTAACTTTCATTCTGGGAGTTTCCCCAAATAATTCTTACCAGAGATCAGTGGAGACACATCCTGGCCTCAAGTGCGTGATCTAGATCTCCTGTCCAATGTAGTTGGCTGGTTAATCAGTCCTCTGTAAAGCCTTGAGGAGTTGGCATCCCAATTATTCATCCCATTATATGAGGTTGACTTTGACTTTGGCGTGCAGTAATTGCTTTCTACGTCTTCACGGAACCACTTTGAATTCCAGAGAACCTACCCACCTGCCCTTCATCCCTTGGAACCTCCAAACCCCCTCCCTCAAGGGGACAGTTGCTTAGGAAAGGCATGAAGGTGATTCTAATCCAAAATCATTGCCTTCAGTGTGGAGAGGAAGTGAAATGAGAGAAAATTTGGGGGTGAATTATGGGGGATGATTTGCATTCATTATGATGGACTTATGAACATATTCAAGGAAATGTTGTCAAATGAATTCTTTTATCCTTGTTAAGAGGATGAAGGTGACAATCATTTATTTCTGAATTGTAGAATAATGCAGGAAAATAACAGCCTCAATATACATCACAAATATGCATGGTGAAATTATAAACTCGGTTTAAGGAATAAGACCATAAGAATTAGTAACAGTAATAGACCATTCAGCCTCTTGAACGTGCTCTGCTATTCAACCAGATCATAGCTGATCTGACATTCCTTGGGTCTCCTTTCCTGCCCTTTACCCCATAATCCATGATTCCTTGCTGATTAGAAATCTGAAGCCTTGAGTCTATACAAAGACTCTTGGACTCACTGTTCTTGGAGCCAAGAAATTGCAAAGTTGGCCAGTCCTCCTGAGAGAAGAAATTCTTCCTCATCTCAGTCTTAAAATGGGTGTTCCCTTATTCTGAGACTCTGCCATTTTGTCTTGGACTCATCTTCCTTCTATCTACCCCGTCCATCTCCACCCCCTTTCCCCCCCCCCAAGAATCTCACATGCTTCTTGTTACGAGGATTGGAGTTTAGAATAGGAATCAATGGGGAGACTCCCAGACTGTTTAACCTTTACCTCGTAAGACAACTTCTCTATACCTAGAATCATCCTTCTCTGAACTGCCTCCAACAAAATAATTTGTTAGAAAAGACGTCCTTCCTCTAGAACAGCAAAAGCTTTGGGTCGAAAATATGTTCGTCTAGCCCTTTCAGGCCATGGGTCCAGTTTTCCTAAACTTGAGGTTCCACTTTCACAAAAATCCAGACCCCATTTTCTCCCCTTACGACAAGCCAAAGGTTTGTGGCCAATAGGCCACACTGCTCCATTGTATCCTAAAAACCATTTGGACCCAATGAGTGCTACAGTTATTCCTTCCACCTCCATTCGATTTGACCATATAATTATTTGTCTCCTCAGTGAAAGATTTAGTTGACACTAAACATAGCTGCTGTGTGGAGTTTATCTGAAGATCCGAAACTTGTGATAACTAACATCCTACATTCAAGTTGTTTTGAATATTTTAAAATCTCATTGAAGTTTGGTTGCTTAACTTCCAAATGGGTAAACAAGAAGGTGGGTTTGCTTCCAGTTTGTGTGTCTGTGGCCTAACAAAGGGGAACGTTGAGGGGTTCCTTTTCAAGAAACATTTACATCATTTGGCATTTTCCATCATGTTGTAAAATCCCGCAGTGACTTTCAGCTGCTGGACTGCACTGTGATGCAGGAAACGTGGCAGCCAGTTTATGCACAGCCGGCTTCCACAGGCTGCAGTGTGCCGTTGACCAGGATAAACTTAGCTGCTATGCAACCAGAAAATGCTGGGAATGCTCAGCAGGTCAGGTGGTATCTGTGGAGAGAGAAACAGTGAGAAGCAGTCTGAAGGGTTAACCTGCAATATGAACTTTCTTCATTGATGCTGCCTAGAATTTCTATCGTGGTTTTGATTTTCTTTTATGTTGGATTTCCATTTTATGCGTTCTATTTTTATTTTCCCATTTGCTAATTAGCAGGTGGTTGTTCTGTTGGTTAAACTAAACTTCTATTTCTGCAGAAGAAGTGGAATCCAGAAACCTCTTGTTTTTCTTCTCTTTTATTTACCCTTAACTTCTCAGAGGGACATGGGTCCCAAGGCATGGGATCATGCCCGACTGCTCAGTGCTCATGTGTGAACTTTAGGGAATGATTGCAGGCATCTGTTGATCAGATCTCTATCCAACACTCTCTCGTGCACACTTTCATGATGAATGGAGTATTGAACTGGGAGCTCGGTCATCTTCCCCTCCCGAAGGAGTGGACATTGCCATGTCCCAGATGCCCTCACCATCCGGGGAACACCCTCTTCTCATTACTGCCATCGGGGAGGAGGTACAGGAGTCTGAAGATCCACACTCAATGACTCAGGAACAGCTTCTTCCCCTCCGTCATCAGATTTCTGAACGGTCCATGAACACTACCTCATTGTTCCTTTCTTGTGCTTTTTATTGAGTTTGTTATTTATAGTTTTTTGTCTTTGCACTGTACTGCTCCCGCAAAACAACAAATTTTAACATCCTTTAAGACGGTGATAATAAACCTTATTCTGATTGGCAACACCTGATTTGAAATTGGGTTCCACAGTGGATAACTCGCCACCTGACATTCCTAAGCCTTATCACCACCTGCAAGGCACATGTCAGGAATGGGACAGAATACTAAACTGCTTGGATGACTGCACTACCAACAAGTATCGCAGCTCATACCAACCAGGACACAGCCTGCTTGATGGATCCCTCATCCGCCACCTTAAATATTAATTCACTCCTACAGCATGTAGCGTCTACAAAGTGCACTGTAGTTATTCACCCAGGCTGCACTGACAGCATCTCCCAAGTGTGTAACCTCTATCACCAAGGGCAGCAAGTGCAAAGAACTCATCACCTGCAAGCTGCCCTTCACATTGCATGTCCTCCTGAGTTGGAAATGTATCACCTGTCCCTTCATCATTTGGTCCAAATCCTGGATCATTCTTTTCCCCATCAGCACTGGGAGCATATTCACCGTGTCAAAGGCAGCTCACCACCAGCTTCACAGCAGATATGGACAAACAATAAATGTTGGTCTTGCCAGCTTGTGAAAATAAGTCAAGTGTGTATGAGAGGTGGTTTACTGAGGGATTAGGGCAGAATATTTTAAGCAACCAGCAACTGAAGCTTCTAATTTATGAATTCTGGCTTCAGTTATTTTTTTTTGTTGCAGTGAATAACAACGTGTTTCTTTTGTTTTGACAACCAGTAAACATGCCAGACTGCAAATGTTTGCCTGTTGAATCCATCTCCAGCTTTAAGTTGCTTCCTTTCCAGGACCAAGTGGGGGCCTGGTCTGATTCCACGTTTTAACACTCGGTGGCAGCCCCTCTATCTCTGGAGTTTATGCTGGTTTATGTG
>JARFYF010000056.1:7978232-7988426 GCA_030265395.1 Rhina ancylostomus
CTGCCTTATCCATCCTGGATCTCTCCGTGTTTGGGTAAGGACCCCTTTAGGGAAACTGGGGGCAGCTTGCTAACCTGAGATCTTACTTTGAAAGCAAAGTACTGGAAATCTGAAATGTTAGCAGAAAATGCTGGGAGCATTCAACATGCTTCTCTGCAGTTGTGGGGTGTGGAACAGAGTGAAGGTTTTGAGTTTGAGGCTGACGAATTTGCTACCTGATGTGCTATGTAGACCCAGCACATTCATTAGGGGGGATTGTGGACTGCTCCCAAATAAGTATTAGTTCTGAGCCTGTGTTCAAACAATCACACTACAGTGTTTGTCCAGCATGCATTCTCCCTCTCCTCTCAGTCCTTGAGGATCAAGGTTGATTTACTTTGGCTCTGAGGTTAATCTGGAACCACAGGGAGATGGGCCATGCGGGTGAGTAGTTTGTGAAGTGGTGAGCCCCTTCCATCACTGACATAGGGCTTCTGTGTGCTCCTGATGCATGACCTCAAGGCTCTGATACAATTCCGAAAATTCCTCCTCCGCTTTGAGAAGACGTGGGCCAGAGGTTCGCAAGAGTCGGTGAGGTTGCTGCACTTATTCAAGGGGCCCATTCTTGAATTTTTTTTCTCTGTCCAGCTGTTAGTCTCTTCCCACAGCAGAACTCAGAAGGAAGTATTTCAGGAGTCCGGTGTCGCGTATGTGAATGACGTGGCCAGCCCAACGTAAAGTGCTTCCCCTTCTCTTGTACAAGTCAGAGGGAGGAAGCAGTAAATTGAGGTGCTAAATGTTCTCAGTAATTGGAGCGTAGCTCTGTGGCACCAAATGGAAGTAATGGATTGTGCGAGCGGAAAACTGAACTCATAGCTTTATGTTATGGCTGCTACTAAATTCCTTGCTGTTCCATGTGCTTAAACCCTTTGTGGAGGTTTTGACAGAAGGTCTACAAGCTGCATATGATTAATCTAGTGCCACATTTAGCCTGCAATTCTAGACAGACTGTGGCTAAGAACTTTGTTTGAACCACTTTTAAGTACTGAACCAAGTCAGACTCTAATTTTCCGACTCCATCTGCCATCAGTACACAGAACTAGCGTACAGTCTTGGTATTTACAGCAGAGGCTTCATTACTGCTTCACTTTGGCACATTTCTCGATGTGAAAGAGAAAACCTCAACACTCGCAGGGACCACATATCCACGCCATCTGTCCCGGCAGTTGTATTCAATGATACTTGTCTAATTTTACATGGAACAGATGGAGCGTCCTGCTTTAATATCGCTTCCCTGATTTCCCACTTCAGAAATGGGGACCTGAGTTTTCCGATTCATTAAAACTGGTTCCCTCATACCTCCCACTCGATGCCAACCTGGAAAGCCATTCTTTATTTCTTTTTCCACTCTGTTCCAGTAATAAATGTCATTCAAGCAGAATTTAAGTATTTGCTCATCTTGTTTTAAGAGTGCTCGTATTAATCACTGACCAATCCCACTGCTCAGTGACGTGGTGGTGTGGAAAAGACTGGAAGAGTAAAAGTGTAGGGAGCAATGGGGGAGAAAGTGAACGTTGTTGCTGATTTTGTGAAAGAAAATGTTGATTAATAAATTTAAAGTCTGTAATTGTTCTTGTTACCAAATTCAGGTTGTGCTTTATAAAGAAATGTATTTGAATAATCAAGGAGACCCTATTTTGCGAAACCAAAACACCAACCCCAAACTTAAATGCTGAATAATTCAAATCAAGTTAATAATATTAATAATCAATATCAAATTTGCATCATTGTTTGTTTGTTCCACTATCTAAGGTTGATTTTTTTCAGTCAGGCTTGAATTTTTAAAAAAATCAATAAACCTCCATCTTGGCAACATAGGATTTAAGGATGTGGCTTTTGAAATGTGTGCATTACACCGAGATGAATGACCAATAGTTCCTGTTGTGTTCGAAAGGCAATGAAGCACAGATGCTTTAAACCTGAAGTGAAAGTAGAAAATATTGGAAATACTCAATGAACCAGACAGCCCCTGTGACGGGAGAAACAGAAAGCTCGTCAACTTGAAACATTACCTCTGTTTCTCTACCCACAGGTGCCTCCTGACCTGAACATTTCTAGCATTTTCTGTTTTAATTTTGCATTTGTTATGATGTGTAATGTGCTCTGTTGGTCAGTGATGTTACAAGGTGGGAATGGTATGGAGATGTGGGGTGGAAGGACTGAGGAACCCAGAATGGTAAAAACTTTGAATGTGCAGACTAATCTTGGAGGAAAACTTGGACTACAAGCAAAATACCTTGTGTGTGACCCTACAACTAAACAATCAGGCTTCAACCACAACCAGAAGAGAGATAAAGATTGTTGATGGCTGCTGTGGCCGCCTGATTCACAAGTGGCACCTTTACACCTTTCCTGTCATGGTTGAGGAAATGATGGTCAAACTATGGGACACACAATAACATCCTGCCCACAACGTTCTCGGGTGACATCTTGGAACTACATTTTTTCTAGTGAAGTGCATTGTACTGGTTACAAATCCTGAAGTTAAAACCGAGACAAAAGTTTCTGCTCTTAAAAGTCACACAAAAGAAGCTGTTTATATGATTCTTATTACTAGTTGCAATTTATTATAATATATTTGCCTACTTTTTATTAAATAACTGAAAGCACCTGAGTTGTCCAAACAATGTTAATAACCAGAAGGATGCCCCTGAACCAAATCGGAACCACAAACAAAAGCTGGAACATTCACGCCCAGCAGATGTGTCCGATCATGTACACCACTTAACTGTGTTCTTTTGCAAAGCTCAATCACGTTGTCCCACATTCTTCTCACCAGCAAACAACATTCTTGTTTGCCTACTCCTTCTCACTTCGAGTCCTCTTAAGCTTTTAGTAATTCCTTCCGTCTTTGCCAGCTAAACTGTATCCTTTCAGTAACGTGGGATGCAGGAGTGTGTACAGCATTCCAGCAGGACCCAAGCTCATGGTCTATATTGTGGAAGGTTACCTACTTTGATCTGTGCTCTGTGCCTTATTTTAAATACAACCTAACATCCCATTAATCTCCTTGCCAGGAGCCAGACGTTGCTTTGATGTCCTGTGGGATCCATCCACTGTTGAGTTGCAGATGAATGAAAGGTGGTGTCTTAGGAGTAGTTATATGTGTGCTTCCTGTAAGCTAGACGTAAGTGTAGCGAAAGACAATCTGGCCTTCCCTTCGCTGGCATCCCAATGGGGCTTGAGCTTGTTTGCATCTATGGCAGAGGTCATGGGATGCTGAGGCTGGCTGGAAAAGTGGCTAGACTTTGTTTAATACCTTAGTAATATAAGCCCGGAGCATAGGAACATGAAGCTGGAGCTGGCCAGGTTGTCCCTTGAGCTTTCTCTTCCATCCAATGCAATCATGCCTCAGCTCCAGTTTCCTGCCCAATCCCATGACACTTAATTCTCCTTTCTTGAAAAAAAGATTCTATTAAATATGACCTGGAATATACTCAATAACAGAGCAGCCACAGCTTTCTAAGGCAATGAAAGACAACATTTGCAACCCATGATGAAGAAATGTCTTCTTACCTGAGTCCTTATTGGCTGCCTGTTTGCTCTTCGGTTGTGCTCACTGGTTCTAGGTCCCCATCCTTCCACTATCGACCCTGTCGATCTTTCTTGGGATCATGTGTGTCTCAGTAAGTTGTTCTAAACTCCAGTAAGCATGGGGCTGTCTGAAGCTCTTCACACCCCTTTGCTCCAGGGATCAGTCTGATGTATGTACTCGGTACCACTTTGGGGACAGAAGCCAACCATCACCCAACACTCCAGCAGTTACAAAGCCCTGTGCAATCTCAACAAGGCTTCCTTCCTCATTTTGAAAATTGTTGCAATTTTTTTTGCCGAAGTCTGCCTTTTGAATTTGAAAAGATTTTGAAGATAGCCTTTTACCGAGCAGGATCCCAGCATGATTCCATCTAACCCTGGGTAGATTATAATAATTTTGTTGATAATTGGTGTGAGTTTCCCATTTATTTATCTCTTAAAATTTAGCTCTTGCTACCAGTCAATAAGATCAGCAACCCATCTCCATGTTCCTTCCTTTTGCCCGTGTCCCTTCATACCTTTGGTTGACATAATCTTATCAACTTCAAATTTAAAACTGACCGTTCAACTTGGCATTTATAGAAGAGTTCCAAATTTTTACTATCCCCCGTGCAGGAGTGTTCACTAACTCTGCTCCTGGTTGGAACTTTTTAGCCTCATCCATCCAGTCTTGAGCAAGAAGAGTCAGTTTCCCTCGATATCCTGAAAACTTTGATCAGATTGCCTTTGAAATCCAGGGAATATAGCCCAGTTCATGCAATCTCTCCTTGGAAGTAAGTTTTGGAATCCAGGTACCTGGTTGGGCCATCAGCACATCCACAACATTGTTACGGTGTGGTACCCATTACACAGTGCTGCAGGTATGTACTCACTTGCACTTTGTAGAGTTATAATCGAACCTTCAGATCTTTGAATACCTCATGGGTAAACATTGAAAATTGCCCATCTGCTTTTGATTTCATGGTTCCGAGATGTTACTAGAAGGGCAGTGTGCTTACCTGCATAACTACCACCACACTTTAAAAGTTATCCCGTGTATGAAATGCTTTGAGACATTTGTGTGGCAAGACGAGACATCAGTTGCCAATTTTTTTTTCCCTTCCAATATGGAATTGTTTATGAATGTTGCGGTGAGGCTCTGCAGTGCTTCTTGTAGCTGAGGTCCTTACCATTATGACTTTTTGGTAAAGGCCATCTTGACATTTAAGCATTTACAGTCTGATCTTAAAATTAGACTTTTGTGCAATCTGATATAGAAGGAATACTATTTTAACATAGTATTTCTGGGTTTATTTTGGCAAGACACTATATTGAGAAGTATTTCTGATGTATGTAATCTTAGATGCAGGGATAATTCCCTTTATAAACTGTCATTCTCTACTGCAAATCATGAAGGTCAAATGAAGATTAACATTTGGCCTGTGTACGGTAGTGTAACAGTTAACGTAATGCTTTCCAGTGCCAGCGACCCGGGTTCAATTCCCGCCGCTGTCTGTAAGGAGTTTGTACGTTCTCCCTGTGTCTGTGTGGATTTCTTCCAGGTGCTCCAGTTTCTTCCTACATTCTAAAGGCATACGGGTTAAGAAGCTGTGAGCGTGCTATGTTGGCACTGGAAGCGTGGCGACACTTGCGGGCTGCCCCCAGAGCACTCCACACAAAAGATGTATTGCACTGTGTGTTTCAATGTACATGTGACTAATAAAGAAATCTTATCTGATCTGATATGGCAGGCAGGTATATCAGTGAAGCTTCAGTGTATGCCAACTTCAAAATGGACTGCAGTCATTTGCCAAGGTTTCTCTGAAACCTGCTCCCTCTACCGCCAAGAGCAGCAGGCTCATGAAAAGGACTGCCTGAAGGTTCTCCAAGTTGCACACCAGCCTTGGATATGCATCTCCATTCCTTCACCAGCATTGGGTCTACCTGTCAAATATCTCACTTCACAGCACCTACTGTGGCAGTTAAAACAGGAACTCACCACCTTCACCTTCAGGGGAACTTGTGATGGGCATCACCTCACCAGTGACATTTACATTCTGTAAATGAATTTTTAAAGTCTTGTTATCACCTAAAATTAATCTCCAACTTTCATCAAAATGCTTCAGAGTCACTTGCTGAGCTATGTGCATGAACTTGGAGTGAAAATACACTAAGCAATATTACCAAATGTGTTCAATTTTATATCTGCAGTTCAAGTGTGAATTTTGAAGCATATGAATGAACACGTTGCTGGAAACAGCAGGGTTCTTCTTTCTCCTATTTTGGCTCAGAGCAGGGAGCTGTTTTAAAAATTATTTGTAATTAATAATCTGCAGTGTAAACTGGTTGTTCCATGGGGGGAGTTTGCAATTTGAGTCAGCCTTGAAACTTAGCCTTCCTTTATAAATACTGTGACCACTGACAATACCTTGTATTAGAGTATTTATATTGACTCTTAGGTAAGTAATGCTTAACTAAGTTAAATGAAAGAATATCATCTTATGCTGTTTAGAAGGCCTTTACATTCATATTTAGTTCAAGAATAGTTTTTGAAGAGAATGCATAATCATTTCTGAGGGCTAAAGTTAATTTCAGTTCCCTCCAAAGTTGCAGTTCATGATGCACAATGAAGCAAATGTTCTGTTGGATTAAGACAAGATTTCTTTATTAGCCACATGTACATCGATACACACAGTGAAATGCATTACTTTGCGCAGAGTGTTCTGGGGGCAGCCCGCAAGTGTCGCCACACTTCCGGTGCCAACATAACATGCCCGCAATGTCCTAACCCATATGTCTTTGGAATATGGGAGGAAACCAGAGCACCCGGAGGAAACCCACGCAGACGCAGGGAGAATGTGCAAACTCCTTATAGACAGCAGCTGGAATTGAACCCTGGTTGCTGGCGCTGTAATAGCATTACACTAACCGCTACACTACCATGCCTGCCTTCCTGGTAACCAGGCACACAAATAAATGTGCAGTCATTGATGTCCTTTGACCATCAAAGCAAGAGGATATTTTTGTCCAGCATTTTGTGACTTCAAATGCTGGTGCCTTAAGGTCAGTTCCCTTCTTTGTTACATTGAGTGTGAAGGCACGTCAGTTGCTTATTTCCATTGGTACCTTAATCCTGCTTTAACGTGTCAAATGAACGAGCTTTATGAGATGGAAAATAGATCCACTCACATAAAACTAGGTGGGGCATTAAAAGATACATGCACAATCAATGCGTGATTAGATTATGAATACTGTGCAAGCCTATAACCTCGCTAACATTTGGCTACTGGAACATTCTTTCACTTAACCCTGCAGGATAGAATTTTATTCTTGAATCATACAGCACAGAAACAGGCCGTTCGGCCCAACTCATCCAAGCCAGCGAGCTATTTGCAAGGTTACTAGAAGTGTTTGAGGTTTTCAGTTCATGTCTGAAGTGGTGGAGGAATATAATATTTTATGTAACTCGAGTGTCTTTGTGGTTGCTGGGCCAGCAGCTGGAGGCTTGTACTGTTGATTTGGATGGCAGTTCTAGTCTCACCTGTGGAATTCAAATTCAAGTCATTAAACACATCTGGTTTAAGTGCTAGTATCAGTAATGATGACCTTGAAGTCATTGGGATATCATGAAGATGGGTTTGATTCACTATAGTCATTCATGAAAGGTAATCCTTACTCAGTCGGGTCCATCTGTGGCTTTTAATTGACTCCTAAATTCAGGGGCAATTAGGAATGAACTGGAAATGCTGGCATTACTGGTGACATCCACATCCTGTGACTGTGGAATAAAATGATCCATAATTTTCAGGTCTTTGCAATGTGAAAACATTAAAATAACTTGGCAGTGGGAGTGCTGTGTCTCACATTGAAAGGAAGTCAATGAAAGAGTTGTATGGCACCGAAGTAGGCCCTTCATCCCATCACATCCATGCGGACTATTTTATCCATTTACCCGAGTCCCATTTGCCCACCTTGGGTCTGTATCCTTCTATGCCTTGCCCATTTAAGTGCCTGTCTAATTATCTCTTAAACATAGTGATTGCAGCAAGTTCTAGATATCAACCACTCTCTGTGTAAAATAAAACTTCAAATTCCTTTTAAATCCCCTCAAAAGAAAAACAAATCCCCTTCAAAACTTTGTCATCTCAGATTAAACCCATGCCCTTATCCCTACCAGGGAAAAAAGCTTCTCTCTACCCTATCTATGCTGCCTATAATTTTATAGACTCCTATCAGATCACCCCTCAGCCTCCTTTGCTCCAGGGGAAACAAGCCCAGCCTGTCCAATCTCTCCCAGAAACAGAAGTCCTCCAATCCAGGCGACATCCTGGTGAATCTCCTCTGCACTATCTCCATTGCAACCATGCCCTTCCTACAGTGTGGCAACCCAGAACCGAACACAATCCTGCAAGAGTGGTACACGTAAATTTTGATTTGGAACTAGTGCATAGGGGAAGTGCTGAGGGGAGACCATTTAGTTCCCATCAAGGAAGGGAGAAGGAGGGATCCCACCCCAGTGGCACACGTAGCAGCAGCTTAGGAGCTGCTTTGAAGATTCTAAGTGATTGACAAGAGCAGTTAACTAAATATAGCAATATGCAAAGGAATGAGCTCAGATCCCCAGCAACTGGATAGTCAGCTGTGGCTGGGTGGGAAGCAGTCCTGTCTGTGACATAGAATGTTGTGAGTCCGAGTCCCACTCTCGAGACTTAAACACATAATCTAGGCTGACATTCCAGTGCAGCACTGATGGGGTGCCACACCAACAGGTGAGATGTTGAAGCAATTCCAGTACGCTGTCTTGGGCAGTCGTAAATCATCCTGTGTTGAAGAAGAGTAGAGCAGCTGCCTCTGGTTTCTGGTGAATTCATGCCTCTCAATCAACATCAGTAAAACTGATGAACCGATTATTACATTGCTGTTTCTGGGATCTTGCTGTGTGCAGTTTGGCTGATTGGTTTCTTCCTATACAACAGTGATGCACTAAGGAGTACTTCATTAGCTACTTGGGATATCCTGAAAGGGAAGGGAAAGTGCTTTCTAAATGTTTAGTTCATTAATGGGTGGAAAAGAATGGTACCTCTCATTCGACTGCCAAGGTACCCTCTCCCTGGAGTGTTAACCGTGTCTGTCCAATTAATACTTGGGATGCTATATGTATTAGCACAGATGACTAATGGGAACCTGTGGGAGATGTGGTCAATGACGGTGAAATCCTGATGCTACTGGAAGACAACTCGAGTCATCTTCGGATCTCCAGAACCAACCTTTCCTTTGTGTGGTCCAATGGAACCGATGGTATCTTCTGTCCAGATGCAGAAGGTCTGCACCAACCTCAGCTGCAAATCTGCAACAGCTTCCTCTGTAGTTACTGCATTGGATTGTATCATTTTGCCACTGTGAACATTAATCTACATCGACTGATGTCTGTAGACAACTAAGTTGCATGATTGTGTAGAGGATCGACACTAGCTAATAGTGGGAAAAGAAAATTCAAGCCATGTGATTAAATCTAAGCTGATTGCACCCATCCAAAAAGATCTACTTACCTTTTTTTGAATAAAGAGTAACTGAGCTGGATGCCATTATTTTCATTGCTCACCATTATGTTTGAGAGTGCACAACGCATGTCAAGGGATAAACATTTCCATGTTTTCATTATGACTCACAGGACTGGAGACTGTTCCACACACAAACATTTCAGCTTGCCAGCTAGTGGCACCATCAGACCTCTGAGATGTGTGCTAAGGCACCTCAGGACTGTAAATTACAAAGAAAGAGTCTACGGCCCTACTTGCAAGCTGTTGCCAAAAAGAAAGAGTTGCAATTTGATAGCACCTTTCACAGTCTTGGGGTGTCCCAAGCCAGTTTACAGCCAATTAAATACCCTTTTGAAGAGTAAGCTTTATTGTTACATTAGAAACACAGCAGCAAGCTCCCACAAGCAGTTGTGGTATTGGTCAGTTAACCAGTTTGGGTGACCTTTGGTGGGGGAATCAATATTCCCAGTGGGCATCCCTGCCTCTCTTCGCATTATTGTCAAGGGATCTTTTGCATTCGCCTGACAGAACCAATGTGGCCTTGGCTTTGCATCTTGTTGGAAGACTATTCCCCAAGCAGTGCAGCACTCCCTCAATATTCCACTGAAGAGTTCGCCAGAGTCTTTTCTCAAATCCTTCTGGAGTGAGACTTGAACCCACAAGCCTACCTACCCTGAGGACAGTAAACCAGTAATGTATGCTGGATGCTGTTGCCCCACAACTTAGCAGAGAATGCTCTATAAGTTGCAGGGGTAACTCCAGCCATACTGAGATGTAACCAATTGCACTTTGCTATCATTGATTTTACAGACTTGGCTAAGTATCATTTATTTAGATGCTGCTTATGCCCTTCCGTCTCTTAAACAAAATTCATTCTCTCTGGCTGTCTTTCTGTCCACATTGCTCCTGAACTTTCATCGATCAAGATCAAGTCCAACAACAATCGGATGACAGTCTCTTCACCACTGACGTTCCAAAAGGCCTTGCACTATTTGAATGATTGTGCTTATCTATCATTTAAAACAAATGGTTCCTCTGTGTCCACAGTCTCACTGCATTTGTCACATTCCCATGTATTCCTAAAGGAATGATGCATTTGTCT
>JARFYF010000056.1:7996301-8009105 GCA_030265395.1 Rhina ancylostomus
GAAAAGCCCTAGCTCGCTCAACCTATCCTCATAAGACATGCTCTCCAATCCAGGCAGCATCCTGGTAAATCTCCTCTCTCTAAAGCTTCCACATCCTTCCTATAATGAGGCAACACATTCATGTGTCTCTCTCTAAAAAGCCTCTTAAATGCCACTGTTGTATCTGCTTCCACCACCACCACTGGCAGCCCGTCCCAGGCACCCACCACTCTCTGTGTAAACAAAAAACTTGCCCTGAATACCTCCTTTAAACTTTCACCCTCTCACCTTAAATTTGTGTCTTCAAGTATTTGACATTTCTACCTTAGGGGGGAGAAAGAGTCTGGCTGTCTACCCTAACTCTGCCTCTCATAATTTTATGAACTTCCATCAGGTCTCCCCTCAGCCTCCGCTGCTCCAGAGAAAACAACCCAAGTCCCTGCCAGTTCATGTGCATGTCGAAATGCCTCTTAAACATTGCTATTGTCTCTGCTTCCATCACTTCCCTGCAGCACGTTCTGGGCACCTAACTGAATTTGCAGTTGTATTAACTCTGTCAGCTTTTACCATTGTACCTCTTAATTTTTTTACTTGTTCAGAGGGTGTAATCACAGGCAAGGTAATCCCTTTGCTGCCTCTTAGTAGCTTCCTGTCCCATTTAAGAGAGTAAATGAGCAGCAACATTATTGTGGTCTGGAGTCCCAGACTGAGTGAGGATGGCAGATTTCCCTTCCTTTAGGGACATTAGAAAAGCAGATATACTTTTAACAGTCTAAGTTTTATGGCTACCATTACTGATATTAGCTTTTAAACTCCAAATTCTGTTTTATTATTTGTATTTTAATTCCCAGGGTGGAATATGAACACCATCTCCACGTAAGTATTCCAAGTGTCTGAATACCAGTCCAAGTATTTAGTCATTAATCTAGAGGAAGAGCTGCATTGGTTCTGAACTTTGACAGACCTCTTCTTCTGAGTTCCTAGGCTGTGAAAATGTTATGGGCTACTGGTGGGTATTGCTATGGTGCTGTGAGCATTTGCTAGCAAATGCTCTGTTGGAAAAGAATTTAATTCCCCCCCCCCATTTTGGGAAGTCAACCAGGGACAGGGTTTGTACAGTAAGCGGTCGGGGGCTAAGGAATGTTGATGAGCAGAGGGACCGAGGGGTTCAAGTTCCATAGTTCCCTAAAAGTGGCAACACAGGCAGATAGGAAGGTGAAGAAGAGATGTGGCATATTTGCTTTCATTGGTCGGGACATGGACTATAAAAGTTGGGATATTATGTTGCAACTTTACAAAACACTGATCCACCACAGTACAGGAAGGATGTGGTTGCAATGGAGAGATTGCAGAGGAGATTCACCAGGACGTTGCTTGGATTGGGGAACTTTAGTTAAGGGGAGAGATTGGACAGGCTGGGCTTGGTTTCCCTGGAGTGAAGGAGGCTGAGGGGTGACCTGACAGAGGTATGTAAAATTATAAGAGGCACAGATGGATAAATCTTCTTCCCATGATAGGGGTATTAAAAACAAGACAGCATAGGTGTAAAGTGAGATGAAGACATTTTAAAGGGGATATACAGGAAATATTTTTACACAGAAGGTGTTTGAGATCTGGAAGGTGCTCCCAGGGGAGGTGGTGGAACCAGATACCATTTCTATGTTTAAGGGACATTTAGACAGACACATGAATTGGTCAGGCTGAGAAGGACATGGACCAAATGTGGGCAACTGGGATTAGTGTAGATGGAGTGGATGTGGTTAATAATGCTCCTCGGAAGTTTTTGTAACATTAAATATAGTACTTAAATGTTGTCGTTGAAATGTTCAACAAACTTAAGAAATGTGTGAAAATTAAAAACACTGCAGATGCTGGAATACTGAAATAAAAGTAGAAAATGCTGGAAAAACTCAGCAGGTCAGGCAGCATCTGTGGAAAGAGAAGCAGAGTCAACGTTTCAGGTCTGTAAATCTTCATGTGAAGTTTGCACAAAGGGCCTCCAATCCAAAACATTGACTCTGTTTCTCTTCCACAGATGCAGCCTGATCTCCTGAGTGTTTCCAGCATTTTGTCTGAGAAAAGATGTAAGAGAGAGATTTCTTTATTAGTCACATGTACATCAAAACACACAGTGAAATGCATCTTTTGCGTAGAGTGTTCTGGGGGCAGCCCGCAAGTGTCGCCACGCCTCCGGCACCAACATCGCACGCCCACAACTTCCTAACCCGTACGTCTTCGGAATGTGGGAGGAAACCGGAGCACCCGGAGGAAACCCATGCAGACACGGGGAGAACACACAAACTCCTTACAGGCAGCGGCGGGAATTGAACCCGGGTCGCTGGCGCTGTAATAGCATCACGCTGACTGCTACACCACCGTGCTCCTCAAGCTGCTGCCACATCCAGTATGCTCATGGCCAATCTATCAGCTAACTCCATATACACACTTATCCCCACATCCCTCACTATCTTTGGTTAACAAAAGTGCATCAATCCTCAAATGATAATCTACTACTCCTATGTTTCCAAAATCCCAGTGATTTAGCATTTGGCTCACCAGTCCCCATTTCTCACATTCCCTTTAAACTCACTGGGCCACATTTCCCATCCTCCCTTTAAATTTTCCACTGAATGCAGCAAGTTTATCATACTACCGTGTACTACCTAAAAATAAATGAATCAGAAATGTGTTGGGGTATTAATAGGAATAACACCCAACAGTCCGCAAGGTCGGCCAGTGCGGCACCAGCAATGTCTTGAGTGAGCCCGATTATCAGAGTTTTACTGTAATGGATCTAAGATCAACTGGTATTTGCAGACGAGAGTTGAAATTCCATAAAGCATTGTGTGTTGCGTTACCGTATTTTTTGAATTCCACATCTATAAAAGACTGATGTACAAGCTTACCTACAAACAGTAATGCATCGATTTGAAGGATTTTTGAGGCATTCCAGCTTCCCCAATGTTGACGTATTACGTACGTACTCAGTGGTATAGCAAACTCGGTTAACGCAAGACCTAGTTCATTGCACTTGCTGCTTTTGATAGTGCCTTGATACCTGAGCACATGGACATTTTGAGCTGAGCACATTCTACCACTTTGCTGGCAGTATCTACATTCTATTGATGTTGATGTCCCAAAGCCTGACTACACAAGCATCCTGTCAAGTGTAAATCCATTATTTAATCATCATGCTTGCTCTTGTAGAGAAGTCACCAGGGCTTCCTTTTGACCTAACTTGTAGTCAGTTAAGGTGTTTAGATGAAGGTGGCACAGCCAGTAGAGTTGCTGTCTCACACCTCCCAAAACCCAGATTCAATCCTGACCTCTGGGCTTGCCTGTGTGAAGTTTGCACATTCTCCCTGTGACTGTGTGGGTTTCCTCCGGGTGCTCCAGTTTCCTCCCACAGCCCAAAGATGTGCAGTTTAGTAGATTAATTGGCCACTGTAAATTGCCCCTGATATGTAGATAGAATCTCAAAGGGGGAGATAGAGTGGTCAGTTGATGGGAATGTGGAGAAAATGAAATGGGTCAGGGTAGGATTAGTGTAAATAGGTGGCTGATGGTTGACGTGGACTCAGTGAGTGGCTGGGCCTTTTCTGTGCTGTATCGCTCTGTGACTCTTGGATTGGAGCTCACACCCAAGGTTCTAAACATCTACAATGCAACATTGATGTGTTAAAAGCTTATGGCGAAAGAACCAGTCTATTTAGCTCATTTAGGCCTCACCAGAAAATAAATGCATCCCCACACCGGCCCTTTCACCTTGCCAGTCCCTCCTTCTTGGTCCATGGTCTTGTGATAATGAAACACCAATGGCCATTCAAGCAATTTCATATTTTTGTATTTCCTTATGACAGGAGGCTGTTCCATCCATTGCCCTGATGCTGGCTCTTGGAGAAACCCCATCCCACCAGTAACTTTCCTTGTAACATATTCGCCCCACATTCCCATCAATGTTGCCCAAATTCCACCGCTCATCTGTGTTTGAAAGTGTGGGGGGTTTCACCATCCACCACCCCTTCAGGTTGTGTGTTCCAGAATTTTCCACAAGTGGAACAAAAAATCTCCCACTGCCTTCTAATCTATCTACTAGTTATCCTCTATCTATGTCCCCTAGATATTGATGTTGCCGCAAAGAAAAGAAGTCATCCCCTATCCAGACCTGTCACTTCTATACACCACGAAAACCCCAGTCTAGTTAAGGTTCTCCAGGGGCAATGCCTTCATTAATCTCCTCACAGGGGATCACACCATTCTTGTAACTTGTTGACGATTGCAATAGAGTACTACTTCTTGGGCAGTCCCTCAGGGTCTAGGTCAAGCTGTTTACAGTCCTCTATCTATGACCTTCCTGGTTCTACCATAGACTCACTGCACCCGAGGTTAGTAAAAGAAAGTGTGCTTTCTTAACCACCTTATCTAGAAGCCTCAGAGCAATGGCTTTTAAGGATCTGTATACATGTTCTCTAAGGTCTATCTATTCCTCTACACTTCTCAGAGTCTGCAGGAAGAGAATCTCAGTGAAGCTACAGATTACATGTAGAATTGCATACAAGAACACCTGAAAGTAGGAGCAGGAGTAGGTCACCAGACCTCTCAAACCTGCCTAACCATTCACTATGATGATGGCTGATCTCCACTGGCCTCAACAATGGGTCTCAGTTCCCTATAACCCTCAATTCCTTGATCTTTCAAATATTTATCCATCTCAACCTTAAGTATATTCTCTGCACCCTTGGGGGCAAAGAATTCCAGAGATTCACCACCCTGAGAGAAGAAATTTCTATATACTTTAGTTTTAAATGACCAACCCTTTATTTTGCAGCTGTCCCCTTGTTCGTAACTCTCCCATCAGTGGAAATATCTCAACATCTACCTTGTCAAGCCCCCTAGGGATCTTGTATGTTTGAATAAGGTCAGCCCTCATTCTTCTAAACTCCCAAGGAATACAGACCCAGACTTTATGGCCTCTCTTTGACATATTGGACTGAGAAGTTCTGTACTGTAGTGTATGCAATCAATCTCAAGTTCCTCCCATGCAGAAAGCATTCCACATCTGCTATGGTTGTTTCCTTCTGCAACCATATGCCAATACAGTCCAGATGATGATTTGTCTCAACCTGAAACGTTGACTGTCCATTTCCCTCCACAGTTGCTGCCTGACCCGCTAAATTCCTCCAGCAGTTTGATTTTGCTCCAGATTCCAGCATCTGCAGTCTCTTGTGTCTCTGCCAATACAACTTCTGATTGATAACTTGGCTTAGTTGTTGTATAGAGCTAGTTACTAGATATGGAATACACTATAAATCCTGAGACATGATTCAAATCCCATTATGGGAGCTGAAGAACTTAAATATGGAATACTACTGAGCATAATGGCAGCCATGAAACAAATGGATTGTTGTCAAAACCGATTGGGTTCACTGATATTCTTAAGAATGACTCCTAATTTAACAATATGGTTGACTCTTAATTGTACACTGAGTAGTCCAGCTGACAATTCAGTTTAAAGGCAATTAGGGATGGGTGATAAATGCCAGCCAGACCAGTGATGCCCATATCCAAAGTACGAATACAACTCAGACCAAGAGGCTGCACATTTGATGTTGACCAAGGTACACCCAATTGGGCAATAATATTGGTGTTCTGCAGGAGATGGTCAGTGCAAATAATACTAGAAATGGTAGTTTAAGTAGGTTTATTGCAGCTGTTAATGGTTATATTGGAACTGTCAAAACACTGTTACAAATGACACTTGCTTCTCCAAATTTGACAATGAAGGCTCAAGATTGGATTTGCAAACTGTATTTTACACCTGTTACAGTTAGTAACACACAGAGGAGATGTACACAACAGAACACATTAGACATGTTATAATGTACTCTAAGTAACTGTATAAATAACAATGCTGTGCACTGCTTTTCCCTGCTCTGTTCCAACTGAAACAGCCCCATGGGTTTGTAACTTTTATTAACTATATAAGATTCATCAACGTAAATGGACATAAATTGGAAAACATGGAATTAGTATACAAACATTCATGATCACACAACATTCCTGTTCTCCTCAATGAGTTTCTAAGCTGCAATATCAACAATATTTCTGAAAATGAAAGAAAAGGTTGGATATTTTGGGGTAGAATATTGCTTCGTGATGAACAATATGTTTGCCTGAAATACCCCTTTCCCATTATTTTAGAGGGACAGACTGCACTATTTAAAATAAAGGGATTAATTTCAGCAAGTTTACTGTTAATGTGACACAGGGACATCTGACTCCTTGTCCGTTTGTTTGCTGATGTCCCACGTGGAATTTCAGGGCCAGAGTGCATTCCTTACAATGCTAACCCTTTTCTCTTTGTGGATACTGTGACTTCATTGGCCTGTGGTGGAGTGAGAGTTTGTTGTTAAAAGAATATTATCGGTATCCTGTAGTGTTTCTGAGGTAAATCTTCCATATTGAGAATTATTTACCTGTTAAAAATGATAATACACATTGAATTTCCAACATATGTCTCTGATGTAGAAAAATCTGTGCTGGGAATTCTAAAGATGAGCATGTATGGTTGATCTCTCAACTTAATAAAATAGCTTCTTCATTTATAACACTGGAGGTTTATGCCTGAGAGTGGCTGTTAGAAGCAAAGATTGACTCATTATCGAGCAGAGTTGGGGATAAATTGGTTTTGGTGGACTTGAGCACTTGTGCATTTTTGAGCACTTCAGTTGCCAACAGATATATCCCCACCAAATTTAAGAGTGCACTCTCATATTACAGTCTAAGGGACACATTAACTGTGGAAGTTCTTAGAGTTAATGCCTACAGGACTTCATGTACCTATAGAACCATCAGAGCTCCATTCCTGCGTCAGAATTTACGGAACGTGTTGGACCCTGAAATTCTGCAAGATCTAGGACTTGCAATTTGCTTTGGCAGAGGATGGCTTCAGTCAATGTGAGCCTTCATTCCCATGGAATGGTTTTCCCATTGTAACAGGCATCCTCCTGCTCTTCAGCAGTGTTGGCACCTCTTGTATTTCTCACATGCCAACTGCAAATTTGCCAACTGCTGCCCTGAACAAGTACTTAATTCTGGTGTTAGCAGAAAATAACCTCCCAAACACAAATGAGTTTTTTTTAAAGTACCATTTTTTTAAAGAAGATTTTTAAGCACATATCTGAATTCAGCATTTTTACCAGCAATTGCTGTTACGCAAGGAAAAAAAAGTTTGCTTACATGACATAACTTCTTATGTTGTAGGAAATAAATACATAGACAGTATTCTTTTTGTCTTGAAGAATAAGCACAGCTTGATATATAAGTTGTTGTAAGGCTGATTTCATATACAGGGCACTATTCAGTTCTGCTTCTCAATGCTCAGGGACCCTGGTTTGTTTCAGTGGAAAGTATTGGGGTTGGGTCGAATCATCATGATTACTGACTTGAGGGAGTAGGCACCTCCCCTGAACTCTGCCCAGTACACGCCATCCTGGTACTTGCTGCGATAATGTCCTCCACGGTACCATACACCATTGAGGTTCGAATGGGCGCAGGCATTGTACCACCAGCCACCCTTCTGGTAGTGTGCACAGTTCCCTGCAAAGACAAAGTTATGCATTACAAATATCATACAAAATAGGAGCAGAACTTGGCCACGCATCCCCTGAAGCCTTCTCTGCCATTCATTCCTATCTTAGGCTCCACTTTCCTGCCTGTTCTTCATACCCTTCGCTCTGCCTGAGTCAGCCTTGAAAGTGGAGTCATAGAACGTAGAATGGTGCAGCACAGGAACAGGGCATGAAGTTGTGCCGAACTAATTAAACCAGTAATTAAACGCCGAACTAAACTAATCCCTTCCGCCTCCATATCCCTCCATTCTCCATATATTCATGTACTTAACAGCCTCTTAAATGCCTTTGTCATATCTGTCTCCACCACCACTCCTGGCCGCACATTCCAGGTACCCACCACTCTCTGTGTAAACAAAAAACTTGCCCTGCACATCTCCTTTGAACTTACCTGCCCTCACCTTAAATGCGTGCCCTCTAATATTAGACATTTTGACCCGGGGGGGTGGGGGAGGTACCGGCTGCCTGCCCCACCTATGCCTCTCAAAATGTTATAAACCTCTATCTGGTCTCCCCTCAGCCTCCACCGCTCCAGAGAGAACAACCTAAGTGTGTCCAACCCCTCTTCGTAGCACATGCCCTCTAATCTAGGCAGCATCCTGGTGAACCTCTTCTGCACCCCCTCCAAAGCCTCCACATCCTTCCTGTAATGGGAATTTTTTTATTAAAGTGAGGAGGTGGAAGCAGTGTCGGTCCATTGAGATTCAATGGTCCAATTTGCATCCACCATTAAAATGTCCTGGATGGTATGGAAAGTGATGGTGATTAAATGGGAATGTTGACTTTTATATCTTGAGCACGAAGCAGAATGGGATGGGAAATATTTTGCAGTGTTACAAAGCCTACGTTAGGTCAAACCAGGAGTACCGTGAGCAATTTGGGCTTGGACCTTATGAAGGATGCATTTGCCTTGGTGAGAGTGCTGAATAGGTTACCACAATGATATCTGGACTCAAGGATGTAATTACCAGGAGCGATTCCACAAACTAGATTTGTGTGCACTGGAAGTTCAAGGGTGAATTGGTTGAGATTTTTCACATGATGGGTCTCCCACTGATTGGATGTCTTGGACTACGGACAGAGTCTTAAAAATTATATCCAGATTTTTCAGCAGTGAAATCTGGAAACACTTCTGTAGGCACAATGATGGCAGAAGTTTGGAACTTTCTCCTGCTTATGACAGTTGGCACCAGATCAGTTTTAAAGTTAAGCCTAAGACTAAAGTTTTTGTTATTCAAAGGTATATATGAGGCTAGGTCAGAGATCAGTGGGTGCTGGGCTGGATTATTGTGCCCAAGTCTCCACAGTGGGTCTCAACCTTCTGACTCAGAGAGGGAGACCATTACCAAGCAGTGGTTGTAAGTACCGCGGTCAGTTTTGGGCATGGCTATGCCTTTGCCTTTACCTGTGTAGGCATCACGGTCTCGGTCCAGTGTAGTGAACTGTTTTCCATTGTGCCAAGTGAAGGAATCTCCGGCGTTGCCATGGTAGCGGCCCACCCGAAGCTTGTAGTTGTCAGTCTCGGGTTCCAGTCGGAAGCTGGCATACTCCGCAAACACCTTGCGCCCTTGCCAATCCTCCATGGTGATGAGCAGCTTGTAATTTGCTTGGTTTGTTAGCCAGTAAATGTTCTCCAGACCCAGCCAATATTCGCCATCGATGTTGCCAAACCCTTGCTGTGATTAAAACATTGGAAAACATGAAATTCACATAACGCAAGTTCAACGTGCTGCTCGATGCTTACACATAATTTGCCCATGGGGAAAGCTGAAAACAAAATCAAAAGAATAACAGAAGACAAGCCTTGTAAATTCCATTGCAAGAATCAGCCACTTAGCCAGTTAGCAGTCCCCGACTGCCTTTAAGTCATTGCAGTTATGTTTCCAATGAACGTTGTTCATTCTTTCGAGTCTACGTCACACTGAGTATGTTTTACAACTCCAGATCATCTCTGGGAGGGGGAGGGGTTTATTTAATTTTTTTTAATATCTGCTCTCTGTTCCTTGAATTGAGTAAGGGTGATTGCATGTTAACCCTTTTCTCTCCCTGATCGTTTATAGAGCACCCTTTGTATATTCTATAAATACGTCACAAAGACTAAAATGAGCAAAGTTAACAAATACCTTTTCTAAAACGTTTGAGGATGAATAAATTTAGGTTAATGACATCTATGTCATGTTTGGTGCGGCAAAGTGGTGTTCGATGTATTAAATTTATTTTGAATAAGCAGGAATTGTGCAGAAGCATTTTTTTCTCATTTTTGGAGTGTGATTAACGTCAGCTTTAACATTTATTGCTATTCCTCATTGCCCTTGAAGTTGGTGGTGAGTGTCACCTGAACCATTGCAGTCCTTCTGATGAGGGTACTCCACAGTGCCATTTAGGAAGGACTTCCAGGATTGAGTCCCTGCAAGTCCCATTGGTATGGTAGGGCAAGGGGAACTTGAACTACCACCTGCCCCTGAATGATAGACCAGTGGAGAGGGTGGGACAGGCAAAGTTTTGCACAATTTGAACAGGTCTTTTCTCAGGATAATGAAGAAATAAAAACATTTGTCCATTCAGGAGGTGATTGGATGATGATGTGAGTTTCAATGCACAGAGACAGGCCGCAATAGCACACGATGCCACTGTTGACTCTGAGAGCCCTTCCAGGGATCACAAGTCAGTTTTGGTGCTTCCAGTGCAGACCTTGGGCCGGGAACGGGGGCAGAAACCTCCAGCACCTTGTGTGAGCAGAGCTGGTTGTTATTATGTGAGCAAAAATGCCGTGGCGTTTCTCTGCTGTGTTAAAACAAAGATTCATCCCTTTAAGTCCTTAGCTAAACAGCAAATATAAAGAAGAATGTGACAAGAGGAAGGTTTGCCCATTAGATTGTGGTCAGCAAAGGAACGTGCAGGTTTGCCTTCACCATGGGAGTGTGCAGACTCCCCTCCAATGCCCCAGGTGTGTGATGGTTCATGGTTGACCTGACCTTTGGCCTCAGCACCTATCTACTGCCTACTCCCTGTAACCCTTTTATGGAATTATAATAATGCAGAAGGATACCATCCAGCCCATTATTTCCAAATCAGCTACTATAAATTCCTTGATTTGTATCTTAACCTCAAACCTGAATCATCTCAATGACTTGGCCTCTCTTTGTGGATTGTAAATCCTTCTGTTTAACAGTGCCAAGACTGAGCAACTGCATTTGCCAGTGCAACAATTTTGGACATTTCCAGTCGTGCTGTGCGGAAGCAAGGTACCTCCATTGATGAAATCCCAACTGGCCAGTCTACCCGCCTGTTTAGGGTACCAGTGTTTCTTTAGAATGAAGGTAATGCATTGGATCAAACAAGATATCAATAGGCAAGGGTTCCACAGCAGGCTCACCAATTTTTGTAATCATGGGTTTTGACAGCCTTGAATGGGGCTGTTCTCACATTTCTGCTTCCCGAGAGCATCCTCCCACCTTCCATCCTGTTGTCTCAACCCTTCCACCACTTCCCTGTAGCTGTGACACTTCACTCTGTACTGTGTTATTGTTTTTACCCTGTACTACCTCAATGAACTGTGTAATGAATTGATCCGTACGAATGGCATGCAAGACAAGTTTTTCGCTGTACCTTGGTACAAGTGACAATTAATAAACCAATACCTTCCTTCCCCCTCAAAATGAACAAATTCTCCTTGATCTTTTAACAAACACAGGGGGGACGGGATGCGACCCAGCTAACCTTGTAGGTCTCCCAGTTGCGGAAGAAGTTGACCGAGCCATCCAGGCGTCTTTGAATGACAGTCCAACCGCCAGGGTCGTGGGTTTGGTCACACCAGACCTGCATGAGGCGGTTTGTGTTCTCGGGTTTCAGCAAGTAGATCCCACTGGTTTCACTGCCGGCCTCTGCTGCTTCCATGCAGTCCTTCCACGGCCCTGGAGAACATGGATTGGAAGCATGTTAAGACTTTACAAAGATAGATGGGCATTTGGCAGTTGCTAAAGGGGTCCATGCTAGCAGCGTCCAATGCCTTGGCAACCTAATTCCCATCTTCCCATTCAAATTATATTCTTCTAATGGTCACTTCTCTTTGCTAATTTGATCGCACACAGATTGCAAACCCTGCTGTTGGGAATACATTCCAATAATTCTCCTGTAGTCAGAGCACTCAGAGATGTGGTGCGGCTTGGGATTATAGAGCCACAGAACTATACAGCACAGAAACTGGCCCTTCAGCCCAACTTGTCCATGCCGACCAAGTTGCCTAGTAGTCCTATTTGCCCCAAACCTTTCCTATCCATGTACCTGTATAAATGTCTTCTAAACATTGTAATCACACCCACCTCTATCACTTTCTCTGGCAGCTTGTTCCACTTATCCACTCCCATCTGCACGAAAATCTTGCCCCTCAGGTCCCCTTGAAATGCTTCCCCTCTCTCCTTAAATTTATGTCCTCTAGTTTAAGGGACCCCTCCCCTGGGAAAAAGACTGTGACCATCCACCTTATTTACACCCCTCTTGATTTTATAAACCACCAGTAAGGTCACCCCTCAGCCTTCAACATGCCAGGGGAATGAGCTCCAGTCTCTCCTTGTAACAAGTCCTCCAGTCCTGGTAACATCCTTGTGAATGTTAGGTAAGGTGATGCAAGCCTTACTCTGCTGCTGGAATGTGTCAGTGTCACTCTCAGGTCGGTTTTGCTTAGTAACTGTGTGTTTAAGTGAAGGAACTTTACTTGGGATTCAGGGAGATCACACCTGTGAACTGGCCCCCAGTTACACATTCTCAAACTCCTCTTTATTGGCAGCAGGCTCACAAATCCAACTTCCTTTTTTGTAAAGAGTCCGTAAGTCAAGAGATCCAAATATAGCAGCACTAATGGTGCATAGTTGTATGGCCAGGTCGCCTGCAATCCAGACTAAGGCAAGGCCTGTATCAAAGTAATTTATTCACTGTCACTCTCTCCAGTTCACAACCTTGCAGCAGGGAAAATGTCTTGGTGTGGCCAAGTGCAGTGGCAGGAACATTGCTCAGTGTCCTATAAACTGTTGAACAGATTCAAATGCTTTAGGGCTCCATTCCTGATTTTCTGCACCCTGACTCTCTTGCAACCACGATGCAAAGCATCAAACTTCATGGAGGTCAGTTGATGCATCGCTAATAGATTTGGATGGAACAAGGGTTTGTGAGATACTCATTCATTGCTCTGAACTTC
>JARFYF010000056.1:8836295-8849387 GCA_030265395.1 Rhina ancylostomus
AGGTGCAAAGCCAGGACAAGGTAGATTGTGAGATCAAGAGTCCATCTTATCATACAATAGTCTTATACAGCGGGGTAGAAGCTGTCCTTGAGCCTGGTGGTACACACTTTCTGGCTTTTGTATCTTCTGCATTGGGGGGGGGGGGGAGATGGAAAGAGAGGGAGGAAGAAGAGAGAATGTCCAGGGTGCAAGGGGGTCTTTGATTATGTTGGCTGCTTTTCCAAGGCAATGAAAAATATAGACAGAGTCCATGCAGGGGAGGCTTGTGTTTGTGATGAGAGGGGATGTGTACAAGGCAATTTTAGTGACACTTGTACAACAAGGATACTCAGACTCCTCTGAACGCTAACACCTTTTGATTTATCACAGAGAAATACTCTGCTTTTCTATTTCTTTTCACACCTCCCCCCCCATCATATGTCCTTACATTTTTCCACATTATATTCTATTCGGCCATGCACTCGTCCATTCACTAAATCTGCCCACATCCTATTGAAGACTCCACGCATCCGACTCACCATTTATTGATATCCACCTCAGTTATGATTTACTTCATGCTATCAGGCTCCACAGTCACAAGACCACAAGGAAATAGGAGCAAGAGTAGGTTACCAGGCCCCTGAAGCCTTCCCTGCCATTCAATATGATCAAAGCTGATCTGCGCCCCAGGCTTCATCAGAAAATAAAAATTAATATATACATCACTTTGTATTAACAAAATTAATCCAAAATAAAATAATTAAAACACCTCCCTAATCAGTAGGACTGGAGTCCTCATTAAAGTCCAATAGGTTCTCAGAAATGAACTTCCCTGGATTACAAATTCATCTGTTATAGCAAAATCCTTTCAAAAGACACCAGCCAAGTTGTTAACAGAGGCAAATTCTCTTCACTGTGTGCTTTCATCCCAGATCAAAGCTTTCTTTCAGTGAATTACCAGTAAAATGTCTGCTCATCTTTACCACAACATTGTGAGTTTTATATTGTCCATTTTCATCCTTTATTTTGACATTTCATCACCAGATCACATTAATGATCAAAAATAAAGAACACTTCAGTGTCGGTGAACTGTCTTTTTATTCTTCCAACACTTCTAGGCAACTTTTAAAAATCAGGAAGATAGGGTTGTGCAGGGATAGTTTTATATCTCGAGCACCGAGTCACAGCCAGGGCAAGGTTGTACACCGTAGTAAACTTCTGAGGAAGCAGTCTCCCATCACTCACCCACCCCCTCAATGGACAAACATATTAAAGTAATATGAAAGTTTGGGGAGGGGAGGGAAGAGAGGCATGAAAATCAGGGCTCTAGTTTGCATAGAGCTATAACTTTAAACTGAGAGTCCTGGTCTGCTTACAGTGGGTCCAAAGACTGTTCCTCATCTGACACTAATCGCTGCAATGTAGCCCCTCAGCAAATCCTCACTGATCCTGTCGACGTCCCAATGGAGCCTGGGACCTTCTCCCATCAGTGAACTCTACCCCACGTTGGTCTCATTCACGCAGGACGCATCATGTGATTAGCCCTCATATGCATTGATGATGTCACTGTTAAAACTGTACCCAATCCCACCACAAAAAAAAAACTGGCATTTCAAGTCAGGGAGCAATCAAAGATGTGTCCTGATCTGCTAAACCTGTGGGTTCTGTCTCTCACTTGAACGGCTGAAAACAATATACAGAAAACTCCATTAATCCATTAACTATTTCCCACATTCCCTTGAAACTCACCAAGTTCACTGAAAAATTGTATTACAGTCTAACCCCTGTTGGAGTATTAGTGAGAATAACATCCAATAATCTGAAAAAAAAATTCAGCCACTACCAAAGTCCAAAGCGTGCCAGGGAATATTGGAGGAGTTTTACTGTACTGAAATTCAAAGTATCGTCCTTGTTACTTGATTATGATTTTGGAAGTGAACACAATCACGTCTCGGTCTAAAATAAATGATGCCACTTTATAAAGTGAACCACAGTTGTAATTTCCAGCGGCATCAGGGAGATAGGAATATGACCAATCATAAGGCTGCATCTGAAGGTTTGAATAATGGAGCTGAAGCAAAGGGCATCTGTTACTGATTGCAAAGTCCAATCTAAGAAAAAGCCAGTTCTTTGGCATCTATCCAAGCATTTCATTCATTTCAATGTCACAATAAAACCAAAATATAATGTTCCCAAATTATTTCATTAACAAGAGCTGTTTTCCCAGCAGCAGTGGCAGCTGGTTCAGTAATGATTAATGGCTCAAGTCTAACCACTGCAGTTCCACACTGCTGTGATCCCCATCCTGCCTTGACATATTACGACATTACTTGCACTGGCACTCCCATCAATTGCTGGATTTGAGTGGCAAACCAAGGATCCTAAATGTGAATTTGCTACTTGGATGTCCAGTGTCACAGAAATAAATGAGGTTGAATGATTACAAAGCCCCAACACAAAATGGTAGGAGTTACTGGTCTTGAGGGAAGCAAACTGTGTTGTGCAAGGATTTAGCACAGTAATGTCTGAGGACAAGATGGTATCTGGATGAAAAGGAGATTGGTCCTTGTTAACATATCACCTCCCTTCTCTTCTTAATGTCATTCCTGATTAGGACCGTCCTCAAACCATAAAAGACCGGTTGAGCACTTGGAGAGGAAGGGGAGACTAGGCAGTTTCCTTGCTGAACATTGAGCGAGCAGCTTTTGGCTCACTGCCCACCCACAGGTCTCCCAAGTGAATGAATGTTGGAGACTGTCACTGGGTGCCAGACCGAGTCAGAGACCCAGTTCCTTCACAGAAAGGGATCCAGCCGACTAGCCAGCAGCAAGATGGGCAGAGAACCAACAGGGGTCTGGCAGACAAGTGTACAGTTAAAAGTTGCTGGCTCAGTGAGCACCTCCATCAGTCCAGCCAACTTCCCAACTGAAGAAAGGAAATACCAACGGCTGCCACAGTGGCTTCCAGTCAATGATGTCGGACAATCCAGCCCATCAAATAGGAAGAGTAGGAACTTGATGAATAGCATTAGTAAAAACAGTGGAAATACTAACTCCAGTGGCTGCTGCTGGTCATAAAATCCAAATTCTTTCCCAATTTAGTTTTACCTTCTAGAAATACGCAATTGGGAAAGCTTAATTTTTTTTTTAAGTAAGCAACATTATGGATGAGCACTCACATCATAAAACAGAGTTTGCTCTTTGCCAACTGCACATTGGCCGAGATCAATCCCATTAAAAATCATTTTTAAACTAAAATGTAATTTCCATGCAATACGTTTTGATTGTATAAGCATCAAAGATAGTCATAACCCAAAGGAAATAGTTTACAATTTACAAGAATTGTAGGGAAGAAAATGCTGAATTAAAAAAAACATGAAACAGTGTTAAAACCAGACAGACAAAGCAGGGTGAACACCAACTAACTGACAAAAAAAAATCACCCTCGCACGTCCTACATAAATATTGCACCTCATTATATTTTTCTCTTCATAAAATCCAAAACCAAATCTCGAATGGTTGCTTTAACAGATGGGTGAGCTGCAGTAGGCTAGCAATGTGATAGCTCATCAGATTCCTGCAGTTACATATACAAATCTTAGGGACAAGGTGTATTGAGCAGCATAAATAAGTGCTACTGCAACTGAGCATCTTGAAAAGTGGTAACTATACCAGGTTACTTGAGCTGGGCTAAGTGTATTAAGAAGCAATGCCAAAATCCTTGTCCCTTTTGGATTACACCAAACTGGTAGCTTGAAACCTTTCCTGATTAGATGACCTCACAAGCAAACATTGGCAGCCTGATCAATACAGGTCAGGTAAACCTTGGTCAGCTTTTGTGAAACTGTGCCTGTGCATCTAGGAAAGACAGTGTGGCACTGTAAATATCTTATCAAGTCAACAAATACAATAGAACTGAGATAACACACAATTTTTAAATTCCATTGCCAGAGGTACCCCAAGTGTTGGGCACAGGAGATGGAGAGTGTGTCTGTGTGCAGTGAAGAGACAGAATGGCTAAATCAATAATTATATAAACCACAATCCCAAATGATCTTGAAAACAATTACGTTAACCAATGATGGTTATTTGGGGAATTCAAGAGGCAAGGTCTTGCGTTCCAATATGTTAAAGAAATCCCATTCCCTAGGTTGTAGGGGTAAAGGATAGCACCCAAGCTGATATTCAATTGAGCCCCCAATTTCATATTTTAGTTATTATTTCTCAGTTCAGTTCTTCAAGAGTTTCAGTGTTAACCAGCAAAAACTGCCTGCGTTGTCGTACTCTGCTTCAGGAGAGAGGCTACAGGAGAATCACTAGAGCCAGGAGTAGGTAAGTGAAAGAACTTGTGTACAAAAATGTGTTCCATTTACTCATTGCATCTTAAACCAATCCACAATCAGATACCTTTGGGGTGTAGCCATGGTTGTAAAGCAAGCAATGCATTATTATTATGCACAGGAAGCTCTCTAAAGTAGGAGTGAGGTAAAGAATCTGAGTGAAACTTGCTATTCCTTTTGGGATTTTTTTTTTGAACAGTTAACAGAACAAGCAGGGAAGATTGAGTTAATCATGCAGCACTCCTGCTATTGCAGGTACATCGCTGGAGTGGGGCTGGGACCCTTGACCTTCTGACTTTATGGTGAGAGTGTTACCACAGAGCTAAGGTTGACCAGGGTGCCAAGTAACTACACTTAAAAAAAAATGGACATGCTCTGTTCCTTGAGCAGACTGCCGTAGAGGAATGCTGCCGTCTGGCACGCTCCAGGCTGCAGGTGTACGTGCTGAGTGTACTGAAGCTGGATGCAGCCAACGCAAGGGCTCGGTGGGGAAGGACTACAGTTTAGAGTTCTTCTGCCACTGGAGAGGAAGGGGCAGGGGCAGGCGAGAAAGCTCCTTAAATATTGTAAATATGGGATTGGGGTATCACCCCAGGGAGCCACACGAGTGGCATCGGTGCTGTGTTTTTTTTAAATATAAAAAGGTAACACTAACAATTGATGTGTACAAGAATGTAAAGGCTTGCACTGTTTTATTATTGTACATATAGTTTGTCTTTTATTATGAATAAAGTTGATTTTGGATAAAAATACTACATGGACAGCTCCTTATCAGGCCTTCTAGTATTTTGGAGCAATACATAGATTCCTGCAAGTGAGTGCCACTTCAAGCCTTAAATGAAGATGAACCTTGAGTAGTATTTATTCTGAACCTGTGCCTGTCAGCAAGATTCAAGGGCATGGCTGAAACTTTTGCCCTCAAGCTTCTTCATCCACACAGACTATGGATGGTACAGGTCAGTCCTTCAACCAGGAGTACTGCCTGCTGGAGGTCACATGCATTCTCACTTGTAAACCAATGTCTAAGGTTCAATGAATTAACTTGAAAGTTATGTCCCAAAGTCAGACAAATAAAAAGGAATTTTCATCCCCAACCCTACAACTGCCACCCACTACCACAGCACACACACGTCACCCACTACCACACCCTGCCCCTGCCAGCCTGAGCAAAACACACCCAGCACCCACAACACACCCTACACCTGTCACCCACTACCACAGCCTTGCATATAAACCTGTCATCCACTACCACAGCCTGCATCTACCAACCTGACCACAACACACTCCACACCCACAAGCCCAAAAACACACCCTACATCTGTCACCCACTACCACAACACACCCTACACCTTCCTCCCACCACAAACCACCCTACAAGCCACTACCACAACCAACAGCAACCCAGTTATGCATTGGAGTCATTCTGCCCTCAAAAGCCTGTAAAGCCATCTCCAACCACTCTCCCTGACTCCATGAAGAACATCCCTGACCCACCAGCTCTTTTTCATTTACAGTGATTCAAAATCCTTGTTATCCATTTCAAGGGGAAGGAAACATCATATGACACCAGGACCCTGGAACAACAGATCTTTCCCTGATAATGCTTTCTAATTGGAAATCTAGCTGCTCTTCAAAGATCCTTTAAGTGATATTGAACATTCTGGAGTTAAAGCAATGGTAACTTGCTCAATCCATACTTTTTACACTTTCCATTACAAAGTGAATCTTGTATCTCTTTTCTATTTTCTAAAAACAGGAAGTAATTACACTACTTAAACGCTGCAGGCAGTAAGGTATTTTGAAAAGATTAGAGTTCAACAATTGCTCTTTCACCACCAAGATAATCGGGCAGCAATGAGGCAGACTCGTTACATTCCATTTTCTATTTGGTTTTCATTTTAACCCTGGCACTTACACAGTTAAACTTCCAGGACATCTGAAAACTCAAGTATTTCAGGAAAAGGAGGTGCACAGTATGAAAAGTATATTTAAGTAAAGGAATGTTGTTAGCTGCGACATCCCCAGCAGATTCACCCTTCAGGTTATCACTTCAGTGTCTGTTTTTCTGACATCCTACTGTCATGTTGTGTTAATTCCTACATACATCCAATCAGGATTCAGCAGAAGTCTTCTAAATAGGTTTTCTTTGAACATGTAATAGTTGGACTTTGCTACCAATCTCAGTCATCAAACTGCAGTATTCAGACAACACTTGCAATAGTGCACATTCAGAGGTCCAACTCAGAGTTATTAGCAACTCATTCACTGTGTCATACGAGTAAAACCAATCTTCAGCAAAATACAAAAAGGTTTTCAACCTGAAACGTTTCTGTGAGATATAATCCGTGCTCACAATCACCATGCCAGAGACAAAGTCGTGGAAACAAGAAAACCATTTATTTATGAGTCTGCAGAGTTGGGTGCCTCTCCCCCTTGAGAGGCACCGAGGCAAGGGGAATCCCTTCCCATTATACGCAGCAAAGTTAAAGACACATACTCCTCTTCTGACTCTTCCAATAAGAGCACTGAGGTGCACAGTCTTCCTGTACTTCCTCCAGGACCTCCCAGATCATATATCACATGTGCATGGTAATTTACAGTTTTGTAATCAGGGGCGTAGAGGTAATATTCATTCATTTCATTAAGCAAGCGCAATGGTCATTTTCATAACTCAGCCTTCACCTTTTACCTACTTTTTGGTTCATGCAAGCAGCTATCTTGCTGTCTCTGCCGACAGCTGTCTTATCCGTTTTATATATGTCTGCTGCAAGTTAACTCCCAGGGCTCTGGCAGTTTAATCAAACTCATCTCTCACAGTTTCCGTCTCCACAGATGCTGCCTAACCTGCAGAGTGTTTCCAGTATTTTCTATTTCTGCAAAACAGACATCCTCCAAAAACCTGCCCTCAATTCATAGCATCATCCTCCAACCACAGAAGGCCCAAAAAACTCCCTGGAAAATAGTGACCACTTCCTATATCTTTGGAGCCAATTCTCAATGAAGGCAGACATCAATAATAAAACTTCCCATTGTCTTCAACGCACCAACACTGACCAGCTGACTGAGTGTCTGAAGATTCAGATCAGATCAGTCTGTCATATACATCAGGGTGCAATGAATTTCCTTGCTTGCATAAAGCTCAGAGTAAACTGTATACATGGTAATAATAAATACAGCGATGAGCACAAAACAGTAGAAGAGGTGCCAAGATGAGAGTGCAATGTGAAGTAATGCAAAAAGGAATACCAAAGTGACAACAACAGAAAAGCAAGAAGGGTACAGTTAAGAGTCCAAGAATGGGGCAGCACCACTGGGAAGGGGATGCGAAAGAGGTGATTGGTTCAGAAGTCTGACAGCAGTAAGGAAGAAGCTGTTCTTCAGTCTGGTAGTCCCGGCTTTCAAGGTCCTGTATCTTCTCCCAGAAGGTAGAAGAGATCAAGGCAGCAAATTCAGTTCATGATCTCTCAAGGAGCATTGATCTCTACCCTTCTGTCCAATTCTCCTGCATGAACTACCCACAGCAAAACACTTCAAGTCAAATAGAGGTTATCATCTGCACAAGTACATGCACACACAGGTGCAATGAAAAACTTGCAGCAGCATCACAGGCTCATAGCATTAGAGACACAACATTCACCAAAAAAACAAATTAAACATAAATTATACAAAATTATACAACAAAGAACACAATTAGAACAAAAGTCTTTAAAATATTGGAGGGAAACCACTGCCTCTGCAAAATCCTCCAAATTCACTGGCAGAATAAGCAAACCAACATCAGTATCCTCTCCCAGGCCAACACCTGCAGCACCTAGATCCCAACCATACTCAGTCCGCTCCAACAGACAGGCCACATTATTTGAATATCCAGCCACAGACACCCAAAATAGGCACTCCATCGCACAAGAGGTCAGCAGCTAGACAAAGGAAATGACAGGTACAAGTCTGCAAAACCTCCTTCAAAAAAAAAGTGTAGCATCCCCACCAACTAAAGGAATCCCTGGCCCACCACAGAAATGGAGGAGTATTTGGGATGGCGCTGAGCACCTTGAGTCCTTCGGCCAGAAGCAGGAAGAGGCCCAATGTAAAAGTCCAATGAAATGCACCACCTCTCAAACTATCCAACCGACAGGCACCACTTGCCCTCTTGTGAGGGAGGCTATGGGTCCATCTCAGAACAGGATGATCCCAAGGGATGGCCCGTGGATAAAGTGGACTCAATGATCTAAACAAACAGTGCATAAAAATTAAAGCCAACACACCAAGAAATGTTAACAACAATGTCACAAAACAGACAAATATTTTATTTGTTGACAGGAAATTCAATTTCTTAAAGATATCGTCTTCCAAATGACCTGTATTAGTTTCTTGATATACATGCTGACAAAATGCCCCTAAATCTCGAGCCATGACAAGAAACATTGTTGTCTACTGGTCAGTGGCCAAAAAATATTAGCCATGCAATCTGCCATAATTGTTGCAAGAACCCAAATGGGTCTAAAATGATGCTTAGGGAAGGGAACCTATTGCTCTGACTTCACTACCATTTCATAGTTTGGAGAACCATAACAAGATAGGGCTATATACAGTAGTCAAGAGGATATTAAGTCATGCGGAAGTTTAGGTCCAAAGATTTTTTAAAATGACCAAACATGCAAAAGAAAAGTAGTTAAAAGTGTATGGAAAATGCACTCCTTTATCAGGTTAGGCACAGAATGCAACAGCAAGAAGGTGCTTGAACTACATACAATGTTTATCAGAATCAGATTTATTATCACTGAGTTGTATGTGGTGAAATTTATTGTTTTGCAGCAGTAGTGCAAAGTCATAAAATTTACTCCAAATTGCAAAATACATAAATAGTGCAAAAACAAAAAGGAATAATGAGGTAGTGTTCGCGGACCCTTCGGAAATCTGATAGTGGAGGGGTAAGGTGGTGTTCCTGAATCACTGAGGATGGGTCTTCAGGGTTCTGTACCTCCACATCTTGTGTACTCTACGGTTCTGGTCACCACGTTACCAGAAAGGTGTGACTGCATCGGAGACAGTATGAAGGAGATTTGAGGATGTTGCTAGGACTGGAAAATTCTATCTACAAGATTGGATTGGAGGCGGTTATACTTTTTGTAACAGCGGAGGCTGAGGGAATTGAAAATATATTTTTGAAGGGCCTAGACAGAGTAAATGGGAAGGACTTATTTCCCCTCAGCATTAGAATCAGAAACCAGAGGACATCAATTTCAAGAATTTAAGGGGAGATGAGAAAAAGTCATCCACACTGTGTAGACTCACTGCTTGAAAGGATGGTTGATGCAGAAACACATTTAAACAGTACTTGGATGTATACACAGGGAGTTGTGACCCACAGGGCAGTGGACCTGGTGCTGGAAGGTGGGATGAGATTGGGTAGCTCTTTTGTGACTGATCATAGACACGATGGTCCAAACAGCCTTCTGCATTGCAGATGATTCCATGACAGAGGCATAAGGCTTACCATATCAGCTCCAGAATGCAAAATAATTAAATGCCTAAACTTCTGCAAACACACAAACTGCACTGCCAAGGACTCCAGCATCATTAATTCTGGATGTCCCAAAGGTTTATGTTTCCATCATTAACAAGGCAGAATAAATCAATAATAAGCACCAAGCAATCTGGTTGAAAGTATCATTCCTCCAGGTGAAAGCTAAGCACTTCTGTTAACTCTTCAATGTGGCTAAAATGGGTTAAATGCCAATAAGCCCACAGCTGTAGTCTGGTCAACATTGGAAGCAATGATGTCCCAAGTCTATATAGTGCAACAGGGACTTGCTGTTCCCCAGCACTAATCTCTCAACTGGGGTGTGCATGCCAGTCACACCTTGGCACAAGGCATATACATTCCAAATTCCATGGCTTAATCCATGCTGTCGAACCCCTTGCCTCGAGGAGATGCGATAGCCACGTTTTCCTACTGCAAATACTGAAAGCTATATTGTTAAATAACTGACCTAGCTCAAAGGAAATGGGTTTTCTTCAGTAGTAAACTAATGCTACCTGCTGCCAAGGCTTCCATTCAAAATACCTCTGCCTGCAAGAAGTTCTTTTAAAAAGAGTTTGAAGCCAAGGTCAGTATTTGTCAATGAACTGTTCACTCTGCCAACAACCCCCCCCCCCCCTCAATTCCCCTTCTTTCCCCCTCCCTCTGCTGGGGATCATACCAAGTCGAATGGGCAATTCTTCTTGTACAAGCTGGACAAGTGCCAACTGAGTTGGCAGAAAGGCTTACAGCTGAAGGACACAGATCTGAGGGGATTTGGAAAAGAACCAGAAACAAGGTGAGTTGTGTTTAATTTAATATTCAGATGGCAGCGGAAGCAGTTTCAATAGCAATTTTTTTTTTAAAAAAAAGAGTTGAATTCTTGAAAAGGGAAAAGATTTAAGGGAAATGGAACTGATTGGACAGCCTTTCAGAGCCAGCACAGACGCACTGAGCCAAATGGCCTCCTACCATGCTGTATCATTTTGTGGTTCTATGATTCTCAACCACAACCAAGCTAGATCCTAAACACCTGCTGTAAACACAGACTCAGTCATACAGCACAGAAGCAGGCCCTTCAGCCCAACTTGTCTATCCAGTCAAGGTGCTTTCCTGAGTTAGTCACACTTGCCTACATTTGGCCCACATCTCCCTAAACATCTTCTATCCATGAATGTCCAAAAATCTTTCAAACATTGTAATTCTATGTGCCTTTACCACTTCCTCTGACAGCTTGTTCCATAAACCAACTATTCTTGTGTGGGAAACTTGCCCCTCAGGTCCCCTTTCCCCTCTCACCTTAACCTATGCCCTCTAGTTTTAGATTCCCCCACCCTGGAGAAAAGGACTGACCATCTACCTTATCTATACCTCTATAAGGTCAACCTTCAGTCTCCTTCACTCCAGGGAAAACTCTCTCAGCCTATCCAGTCTCTCCTTATAACTCAAGCCCTCCAGTCCTGGCAAGATCCTTCTGAATTTTTTTGCACCCACTCTGGCTCAATCACTTCCTTCTTATAGTATGGTGATCAGAACTGCACACAATATTCCAGGTGCAGTCTCACCAACATCCTACACAGGTGCACATGACAACCCAACTCTTGTACTCTATGCCCCATCGGAAGGCAGCAAGTTTGCCATACACCTTCTTCACCACTACGTCTACCTGTGTCACCACTTCAAGGAACTATGCACTTGGACGCCCTAGATAGCTCTGTTCTCCCCAGGGCTCTGCCATTTACTATAGCAGGAAACCTGGTCAATCTGTTCCATGAAGTTGGTGGACAGGTGAGATCGTTTAGCAAAGAGTTGCATCAGGCATTTTAAAATCAGTCTTACCCACTAGTTCAATGTTTCTGGGAATACTTTGCCCCACAACACATCTTTTCTTCAGTGGACCTCTAATGAACTTCACTATCAAGAGCCGCTGCTCTGAGGATGACTGTAAAGTGATCAAGGAGTTGTAGTTTTAACCCTGTGTTCTTATGACATTTCTCTGCCCATATGTCACAGGCACTAATCCATTAATCCAGTCTGCTATAAACAATGACCTGGGCATCTAATGTACATGCCTTCCTTCTCACTAGACAAGGAAATTTTAAAATATTTCCCGTCTGTGAAGTTGCACAAAAATTCAAGGCATCAAAAGAACTCAGTGTACAAGTTCTGTGCTGTCATATTGAGAATTAATGGATCAGGTATCTTACATGAAAGAGTACGAGGAAAAATAAATTTGTCAACTCTACACCCATACAATCATAAATGTCACCTTATGCATTCCGTAGTGAAAACCAGCCCCATTTCATAACCACTTCATTGTATGGACAAAGCTTCCAGTACAAGCAAAATGTGGAAAGCTTCAAGCAATTCTCTAGTGAATTAGTTAAACACATGCCTAATGAAATTATTCCAGCATCAAGCCAATACCTGCCATTACCCTGCAGCACCTGAAGACCAATACATAACACTAGAATGAAATTAAACAGATGATTTTTTTTAAAATCAAACATGGACCCCTGGTAAATATCAATTCCTTACAGTTCCAGTTCTCTTACGCAGAAGGACGGTAGTTCACATTATCTGCTGTTCATTGTTCCTTATCCAGTGCTTAAGTCAAATTGTATGACTTTGAACATCACTGCACTGCTGAACAGACTCTGCAGGTTCATCATTCACTCAATAATTATATCTGTAGAGAAATAGTAGGACCTTCATAACACAGATGCAGCCATTTCACCATTTACAAACATTCAAGTTATATATTTTTGCTACAAAGTACCTCAATTTACAAAGCCATTTTTCATTCTCAATGCACAAGAATGTTACCAAAATTCCCACAGTGCATTTTGCTTAACCCTTTAAATTTACAAAAGTTTGCTTAATGAAAAATTTTCCAAGAATGCATCCATTTCCTAAATTGAGGAATGATTCTAATAGGACAATCTCTAAAATGACTACTTCATTAAACAACTTCTGCCTGTAACCGCAAATCACACCAGGCATGTGTTTACATGGCAACTCTTGGACAGAGCTACTTCCCAACAATGGGCAGTTACCATTCCTCAGTACAGGTCATCAGCAAAATGGAAACAGTAGCCAATCTGCTCAAAGAAAAACACATAGGCATACTTACGAGATATTGCAAGCATACAAGAAATACTTTGAATTCCTGCTGATAAAATAGCACATAAAACCAGTGTTGAGTTCTGCGAACTCATTCATGTGACTATCTTGGGTTGTTGCAACTGGTTTCAAT
>JARFYF010000056.1:8897832-8908086 GCA_030265395.1 Rhina ancylostomus
TTAAGTGTACTGCCACTTTGTTGTACCAGCTACTTAGTTTCATGTTAGCCTATTGTGAATTTGCCTATTCAAGAAATGAAAGTGGCTTTTGTATTGTAAAGGGCTGTTAAGATCCTCAGATGAAGCTGAATTTTAGATCAACTGTAAAAACTTTGGAATAGAATGAATAAAAACAGAAATTGGTTATTCATTCCCTACTCCACTGTCACCTTGATTCCAGACAAGCCTGACCAGTTAAAACATCATCTCTGCAACTACACTGCCAAGCCTTGTAAGAATTTTGTATGTTTCATTTTTCTAAACTATAGGGATTATAGGGCCAGTCTACTTAAGCTCTCCCCATAGGATAATCTCCTCTTCCTAAGAATCAATGAGCCATTATTGCACTCTCTATATTACAATTATATCCTTTCTTTGGTATGGAGAGCAGACTTGTACACAGTATTCGAGCTGTAGTATCACCATGGTTCTACATAATTTTACAACACTTTTCCTCTTGTTCTTGCATAGCCTTTCAATAAAGTTCAATATTTGCCTTTCTAGTTGCTTGTTATACATGCTCTAAATGTACAAGGGCTATCAGGTCTCTCTGAACACTACACCCATTTTCTCACCATTTTAAAAATATTCAGTTCTACCAAAGTGGATGACCTCACATTTCTCCACATTATTTTCCATTTGCTGTGTCTTTGTCTATTTATTTAGCTTGCTTATATTTCCTGAAGTTTTCCTGCATCCTCCCCACGACCCTTTCAGCTTTGTAAAATTAGCAAACTTGGATATGTTACATTTGATTGCTTATTCAAATCATTGATGATTATGAACAGCTAAGGCCAAATCACAGATTCCATTGGCACGTAACTATGTTACAGCCTTCCTAACAAAATGATCTGTTTATTACTATTGTTTTCTGTTTATTATGCAATCCCTAGTCAACATCAATATATTACCTCAATGTCTTGTGCTCTGACTTTATTTATTGACCTCTTGCGCATCTTATTGAAGACCTGAAAGTCCAATTCCAATTCACTGATGTCCCCTTTCTGTTCCAGCTAGAACCTCGGGGGGGACTTTCAAGTAATTGTTCCAAACATAATTTCATTTTAATAAATCTAAGTCTACTTTTCCTAATTCCATTAACAAAGCAGTAACAGGGTAGAAAATGATAATAATAGATTCCTTTTCCCTACTACTTAATCAGATTAATTAATCTGCGGTTCCCCACGTTCTCTCTCTCTCTCATATGTTTCTTAAATAGTGGGTTTACTTTTTCTGCTTTCTAATCAGTCAGAATCATTCTAAAATCCACTGAAATTTGGATGATGGCAACCACAATCTCCTTTTGCACTTTTTTCAAAGTCTTGGGTGCAGGCCATCAGACTCTGGGGATCTATTGGCTTTCAATCCTTTTAATTTCACAAAAGTTAATTTCTTTAAGCTCCTCATTCATTCCAAACCTGTTGTTCTCACCATTTCTAGGAGATGTTTGATATCTTATGAAAATATTTGCTTAATCCCTCTACCATCTCCATATTCCCCAACATATCTTTTTTCATTCTTTAAGGGAGTTGCATTAACATTTGCTAATCTTTTTCTTTTTACATGTCTGTAGAAGCCTTTACAGTCACTTCTACACTTCTGACTAGATTATTCTTGTGTTACTTTTCCTTAACTATGTCTTGGTCCTCCTTTGAATTCTGAAATTTTCATAATTCTAAGACTTAACTGCAATATTTGGCAATATTAATAAGTCTCTTGCTTTAATCTGTTGGCCATGGCTGAATCTCCTTCCTTACTGTTTTATGGCACAGAAACAGGCCCTGCAGTTCACCATGGCCAGGTGGACTAATTTGCTCATCGACACTAATCCCATTTGCCTGCGTTAGGTCCATATCCTCTATGCCTTTTCTATTTAAGTCCAAATGTCTCTGAAGCATAGTGATTGTACTTGATTCCAGCACCACCTCTGATAACAAGTTCTCTGTGCTCTTTTTCTAAAAGAACTTTCTCCTCAAGTCTCCTTTAAAACTTTCCTCTCACTTTAAACCTATGCTGTCTTGTTTTTCATATCCCTAGTCTGTCTATTCCTCTTGTGTACCTCTCTCAGGTCATCTCTTGGCCTCCTTCGCTCCAGGATAAACGAGCCTAGCCCATCCAATTTCTCCCTAGAATTCTCCAATCCAGGCATTATCCCAGTGAATCTCCTCTGCACTCTCTTCAGCAAAACTACATCCTTCCTATAATGTGGCAACCAGAACCACAGTCTAACCAGTACTTTGTAAAATTGCAACATAATGTCCCAACTTTTATATTCTATGCCCTACCTTATGAAGTTAGCACACCAATACCTCCTTCGTTGTACTGCCACTTCTGGGGAATTGTGGAGTTCAGCCCTAAAGTCCTTCTGTTCTTCAGTTTTCCTTAGCACCCTACCATTTACTGTATATGTCCTAACCCTATTTGACTTGTTGAGCTTTTGTGCTTTATTTAGATTCAAACTGTGATTTCCAATTGAAATAAATCACTTTCAGTCTTTATATAAAATTCTGTCATATTATGGTCTCTCTTCCCTAAAGCCCCTTACTTCAAGATTATTAATCAAACTTTTCTCAGACTAGATCTAATTTAGCCTGTTACTTAATTGGCTCCTCAACATACTGATCTAGGTAACCATCTTGTATACTATTAATGCATTTAATATTGCAAACCAGCAGAATTGCACCCATTGTAAGAGTAAATAGAAGTTTAGAAGTATATTTCCTTACTGAAATTAACCAAGTGAATGAGAATTATCAGATCACAGGAAAAGAGTGCTATTATTAACATGTAATTTGCCTTAAACAGTAACCAGGATGTTTGGCTGTGAATTTGTAAGAGACAGAGGAATTTGAACACTTCTTTTATTTCATTAATTTGTGCATTACTGGTAGCTAGTATTGCAATCTATTATTAGGTAAGTAAATAATCTGGTTCTAATGTTCAAATGAAACAACTTATGTGGTCACTCATAGAAACATGCGTAGTTCGGTCTGAGTTTTTTTTCCATTTATTTCTTCCTCGGTGCTTGGTGTAACTAAGGGGTATATCCCATAACATCAAAAAGGACTGGAAAGGAAATAAATGATGAAGTCATGTAAATATATACACGTCAATATGGGGAACAGCTGAAGAAAAATTCAGGATTAGGTTCACAGATAAATGCACAAGAGGTCACAGACAAAGCTACGGCTTAATCTAGCACACTTGCCTCAAAGTTATGATGTACAGAGCAATCTTGGGGTCCAAGTTTGCTGAAAGTGGCCTTGCAAGTAGATAGGGTGGTAAAGAAGGCACGTGGCATGCTTGCCTTCATTAGTCGTGGCATTGAGTATAAGGGTCAGGAAATCATGTTGCGGCTATATAAAATTTGGTTAGGCTGCATTTGGAGAGTTGTGTGCCGTTCTGGTCACCACATTACAGGAAGCATGTGGAGGCTTTGGAAAGAGCGTAGAAGACATTTACCAGGATGCTGCTTGGTTTAGAGGGTATGAGCTATAAGGAGAGGTTGGATAAATTTGGGTTATTTTCTCTGGAGTATCGAAAGCTGAGGGGAGAACTGATAGAAGTTTATAAGATTGAGTGGCATAGATAGGATAGACAATCAGATCTTTTTCCCAGGGTAGAAATGTTAAGTTCTAGAGGACATGCTTTAAGGTGAGATGGGTAAAGTTTAAAGGAGATGTGCGGGGCAAGTTTTTTTTTCATATTTAGTAGTAGGTAGCTGGAACGGACTGCCGGGGTGAGTAGTGGAAACGGATACAATAGTGGCATTTAAGAGGCTGTTGGATAAACACTTGAATATGCAGGGAATGGAGCAATATGGATCATGTACAGGCAGAAGAGAATTTGTTTAATTTGGCATTATGGGCCAAAGGGCCTTTTCCTGTGCTGTACTGTTCTATGTTTTATGAGTTCAAGTAACACTGCAGAAACAGTGACACTTAATCGTGTTATTAAAGTAGTTCATTATGAGAGAGGCTATCTTTCTGATGACTTGTAATAGACTTTCAGAGGTGGCATATTGAATAGACTATATAATGATTAATGGGACTATATGACTTTGACAAAACCAAGGAAACTGTAAATTTACACACAAGTTTATACCTTTGGAAAGACATTAGAAACATGGAAAGAATACAACAAAAATATGGGAAGTTATATTTGTAGAAAGGAGGACTTGCATTTATATAGTATCTTACTCAGCTTAAGGAGGTCCCAAGGCAATTCTTTGCAGCCAAAGAATTACTTCATGAATTGTTGTCATTATTGTAAGGTAGGAAATATGACATAATTTGTGCACAACAAGCAACGTGATGTTGACCAGATAACCTGCTTATAATGTTCATTGCGGAATAAGTATTAGACAGCACAGTAACTCCATTACTTTTTGAAATATTATTATAGCCGCCTTCACATTCATCTCAAAGACTGGACAGGGACTCCATTTAATGTCTCATGTGAAATACATTCCCTCCAACAGAACAACACTCCCTTTGGACTATAAGTATTGACCTATATTTTTGTGCCCATGTCTTTGGAGTGGGACTTGAAATGGCAACCATCTAACTGAGGCAGGAGAGCTATCAGGACAACTACGAGAAAAGGGGTAATGAGTATTTTTTTAATATGAAGATGGGATTTAAGTGGTATTGAAATTTCTCAAAATCAAATGCTTTGACAGTGAATGGCATGAAATATTCCTTCCATAGGTATCAAATGGTGACAAAGACCAAGGGTTACCAAGGATGGAAGGGGAAATTGGAATTTTTCTTTCACATACACAAGAATTATAGAACATGGAAGCTTTCACATGTAATCCACAGCACCTTCTTTTAAGTTGTGTGGACATCAATGGCTAGTCTCCTATCTGAAAACAGCCAGGAGAAAGAGGTTTCAAAGGAATATTCCCTAGCATAAGGTTAGCACTGAGGAGAGTGTTTGGCAAACAATAATGGTTTTCAGACGAAGGTAAGGCCATGTCTATCAATGCCGGAGGAATTCTTGTTTAGTCCTAGAAACAACTGTTCAACTTTTCAACTGTTCAACTGACATGCCCCCAAAATTTGAAGTTAAATTGTCACTGTTAATGTGAACTTAGACTTCGCCTGTCAGGAAAGACAGACCCATCCTCCCTTGCCCTTTCTTGAATGAAACAAGATGGTGAAAAGCATGTAGTAGATCTAGAATGATGAGTTGTTTTTTCTTTCAACCCATTCTCCATCATGTTGACTTCCAGCTTTTATCATTTCTCTAACATGGGAAAGGTTGAAATTTATTGGTATAATTCTAACCTCTGCCACAGTCTAATCATTTCATGTGCAACATATTAAAGTTACCTGATTATACCAATAGATGGCAGTGGCTAAATGTGCAATTTCTAATGTGCTGGACCATATCTGTAAATAGTTTTTTTATATGTTGTGTCAACTTGGCCAGTGATTATTTGCAGGTCTACCAGAAGATGGAGCTCCATTATCAATTTTAAGGTAATTTAAAAGTTAGCAATCAAGTAGAATTTTTTTTGAAAGAATTTGCTTGGGGCAAGAATGACAAGTTGGCACCACAGACAAAAGATGTTCTTCCTCTATCCTTTTATATTGTTACTCAGTGGACTGGTGTCAGTTGTACAATGATGATTTTTACACTAACAATAATTCAATAACAATTTGACCTGAAACAAGTTTGAAAAATAAAGAACAAATGAATTGATGACTGACTGAAATACATCTTTAGTTTGGTTCTTGATGACTGACTGAAATACATCTTTAGTTTGGTTCTTACATCTCTGTAACCTTAAATAAGATTAGAATTGTAAATTTATTCACCCAGTACCACCTTCCTAAAAAAAATTGTAAATGGAGAAAATGGAATGAAAGGAAATAGAAGAATGAAATGGAAGCATTGCAAGACTCCATTAAGGAAAGTGCAACCAAAGTCTTAGTTCTTTCTGATTTTAATCTTAGCTTGTAGGAATTCAATGTATTTGGTTAGGGTGACCATTTTATACCTCTCACCCAATATTAGTCTCCTTTTGTAGTCTAATCCAAATGAGTATTATTTTCACTAGGTTGGTTTGGTTAAAATTGGGACTTTGAATGAAGGAGCTCCTCGTGCACAAGTGACGTCCATGAGAACCAATTATTGTTCTGGTTAGCCTATCTTTTTTATTTAAATATGATGGCCTTGATTATACATTAAGAATGATTGTGCAGCCATAACTATTCAGTTACTGAGGATTAAGTCAGCTAGCAGTATTTAGAATTGCCCAAGCACAGTTAAATGTGGTCATCAGGAAGTTGTTGCTTGTGTTTCCTCACTGTTCCAGGGCCATGATGTAACAGTACCTCACTGAGGGAGTTGGCATTCATGTACACAAAGAGATGTGAATTTGTTGTACCTGGCCACTGGATTTTCAGAGAATGTGGCAGAAATCTTGATTAGTCAAGTTTATTGATAGGTGAATGACTATGTAGTGCATTGAAATGTGTGTCAGGCCAATGGTGCAGTTGATGGCAAATATGATTTATTAACGTATCAACTCATTTTGACCATACATGTGAGATTAGTGAGCTTTTAATAGCAGTGTATCTACATCCTCTGCACTTGCCTCTGGGGATTCAGCTCCTTAGCTATTTCCCCCCATTGCTTTGCATTGTAGGTCTGAATGGGCTAGCTTCCTGCAGACAGATCACATCTCTTGTCCTTCCACCTTTTCCACTAAAACTTCCAGTCCAGCATCAAAAAAGAATAGACCCACAGAATATCCAGAATGTGACAATACAAAAGAAGATGGTTGTGTGTAGAGAAAGAATACATTAAAGCTTCTAATGCAGGGTCTTTAACCCGAAACATTAACTTTGCTTCTCCTTTCACAGATGCTGCCTGGCCTGCTAAGTGTTTCCAGCATTTTCTGTTTTTATTTCAGTTTTCCAACATCCGCAGTTCTTTTGATTTTCATTAAATCTTTTTGTTGTTTTACTCATTGTTTGCGTACACTGAATGGTGTTGATATGATAAACCAAGACACTTCTTTGTGTCAATTTGATAGTGTCACCTTTGCTCCTACTCTCTCCCAACAACCTTAGGGGGGTGATGACTGACTTCAGGTGGTGTTGGCTACATTCAGTTGCTGCTGGCCACTCCCATCTTTCCCCATCCATTTCCTCCACTGCACCCCCCACCACTTACCATCCAATCTTCCCTCCCCCCCGCCACCAAAGGAGTGACCAGCGGAATTAGTGCAGGCTGGATGACCCAAACGAGTTAATGAGCTGGTAATACTTTGTATATTATTTTTGTGCCAGCCTGAATAGCCATGGGTTAATCATACATAAAAACCCTCCTGTCCACAATTTTTTTAATTTGTCCTAGGGAAAAAATATTAAATATGTCAGAAAACTTGGAAACATGCTCTATAGCAGTGTCAAAATGCTGCACTATGTGTCCAAAGTATGCTAAAGAGGCAAACCATTCTATTGGATCATTTCAAAACCCTCCCTTAACTCCTGCCATCAGAAAAGAGGGGGAGACTGGAACTGAACAGATTGTTTTGTCATCTCGCAGGAGTCCAATGGGCTGAATGGTGTTTTTGTTGTAATAAGTAAATAGGTTAACTTGTAAATAATACTAACTAAATATTTGAAATAAACAGAAAAAGGGATAAGTAGAGGAACATTTTGAAAAGTAATTAAAAATTTTTGGAACACATGCACAATCAAATATGCACATACACACAAACACACACATACATACAAACAAACAAGCACCCAAATATACAAACACACACAGAACAGGAAGGCACATTTCTTGACCTTTTGTAGTCTGAAACAAAAAAATAAATTGAGCAGAAGCTGACTTGAGGACTGTATGGGGTTGCACAGCTGAATATCTTGCAGAACTGCACCTTTTATTTCATTCAATCATCAAGAAGCAAAAGAATATTTTAATTGTTTAAAGCTTCACGTGGTAATTCATGATTTACAAAATGTATTATAACTCCTGCAAATCTACTAAAAATTGATGTATGTAGAAAATTTGAAATAGATACAATATAGCCATGAAGATGAGAGAAGATATCAGATAAATCTTAAAAATAACTAACATATATTTTTGGATTTAAAAAAAGTGAAATCCATTGAATATTACCTTTACCCAAAAATAGTTGGCAGTGAAGTGCTTAAAAAACCAAAAGATCCAAAAGCCTGACAGCCAGACTCTGATTGTTGAGATTTCAGAGAGTGTAACTGCAATAAAACCTGTAGCATCAATACATCTCATAGAACACTAGAGGGTGCTGTTGTGACACCTGACAATGAATTCAGACCACTGATGAAACAAAACATAACTTTCTGGAAATCCTGAAATCCTTTGTTGCTTTTTACAAGTATTTTTATATTTGTTCAGAGATTTTTGCATGTAAACTCACTGGCAGCTGTTGCCATCCTCTTTCAGCAACAAGATTGCAAGCTTTAGAAACTTCTGTTAAGAAAGCAGCTGTTGAAAATGTTTTGAATTCAATCTATATCCATTACTCTGATAAAATACAGCATGCAAACTTGTATACTTCATTATTACCCTTGAGGGGAAGGAGAGAAAATTGCGCTCCCCTGGGTTTAAAGCAACTGCAAACCTCAGGAGGATTGAGTTAAGCCAATGCAAACAATTTGGTTTGAATCTCCATTAGATTACTGTCCCTGTTGTACAACTCAATGCATGTACCAGACTGTAATTTCACACAACCCATTGTATGCCTTACTCCAGGGACATGAGAGATGTTGTGTAAATGATCAAATTCACTATGTTCAATGTGTCTTATAAAGGCAAGGTTATCCACTCTGCTTTTTCGATGACCTATTCATTAAGGAAGGATAGGAAAAGGCAGCCGTCTCCAGACTGAATACAAATTTCTGCATTTATTTTTTATTTCAGGAGTCTTGTTATTATCAATCTCAGTCCTGAGAGGCATGAATAAACAACCACAATCTGCCAATGCCCCTAATTAAAACTAATGAAATGAAATCTGTATCTATAAAATACAACACACCATATCAACCTTATTTTAAAGATGTATACTCTTTTTAGTGTCACTGAGTGAAAATTAATATTCACCAAGAAAAATACACCAAATAAGAAAAAAGTCTGCCCTCTTGAACATCCTTCATTCCATCTTCCAGGCATAATTTGAGTTGACATACTCATATTTATTAAGGGAATATAACAAGGTGAAACTATGGGGCGAACTAGTTTTTGAACATTTGCTTAAAACATACAGGTCACATAATTCGATTGCATAGTACTCGTTACTTGTGGGCCTCAGGTGCGGATTTGATTCTAATCTGGATCCCATACCACAAGCAGTAATTGTAGCGCAAATCATTGTGCTGACTGCCACAATGGAAGAGTTGCTATTTCATGCCACACACACACACACACACACACACACACACACACACACACAAGTGCTTGTTTAGGTCTTGATTTCTTCCCATCCTCCCATTATGACGTCCTTCTTCACCTCTTGTAACGGGCTACCATTTTTCATTTTACTGTGATGTCCTCCATGCTACCCATCTCTTGTGTGCATAATACTCAGTATTCACGCTGCTACAAGGTTCACTGTTCTCCTACGTCAACATATCCATTCTTACCACCTACCTTGATGTTCATTCTTCTTCACAATGCAACATCAATTTGTTATTCCCCACCGCAATGTCCACTTCCCTCCTGATTTCTGAAGACGAGGCCTTTACTGTTCTCATCTGCAGTCTGCAGCTGTTCCTTTTTCCTCTTGGTCAAGAGCAAGCTTGTTAAATTTGCTGGCGATCCAGTTTGAAAATTTGGTCTTGCCATTGTATTCCGCAGAACATCTACATTCTCAGCCTTGCTATTTGACCTTTTGCTGCAGGCTATTTCCTTGTAAATATCGCAGATGTTATTTAGTTTTGACTTCTTTCTTTCTTTTTCAATCTTTTTTATTAGTTTTCAAATCAATACAAATGGTATATAGCATCAACATATCTTACAAAGAGATCTGATTATCACTCAAATCTTAGATAACCATACAATAAAATATAGAAAAAACAAGGTCCAATGATCTCTTAGTTAATGAAAAGAGTATAAAAGAAAAGAAAAAAGGTCTATTATATACATTAAAACAAAGAAAAAGAAACCCCAAATCAATATATAAAATAAATTATAAACAATATAAACTAAGCA
>JARFYF010000056.1:8933876-8944317 GCA_030265395.1 Rhina ancylostomus
CTCTTCCACCCCTGTGACCATGTGGAGTCCAATGATAGTGTGAACTGATGGATTAAGCCCTTTGGATTTGCCCACTTTATTCTTTTTCAGGATTCAAACACCACTAGCAAGACTAACATGATACCTACAGGTTCCTAGTCATTCATTGCCACCCACATATTAATATTCTGGGACTATTTTCCCCCAAGTTACCCAATTTTATTTTTCATTCCATGTCTACAAACAAATGGTTTTTGTCAGTAGTCTATGTATAATTTATGCATTCTTAAAACTGCAATGTTAACACAGAATATACTATTGACAGTATAGTATATTGCCAGCACAGGATTTTATTGTTAAATACATTTTAACTATTAAATGTGGCTTACAGGATTTTTTTAAGGTACTATCAGTTGAAGTGGATTCAGTTTCAATATATTTCCATATTGCACAACATGCAAAAAAAGGCATGTTTTTCTTGTATCTCCAAAATAGCATGAGTAACATTACAGAAACATGGGTTGTGTACAGAATGTAGTATTTCTTTAGCTACCAGTTAAAATTCTCATTCAGCCGATTTATTTTCAGTTATAGATTCCTTTGTAGATGTGAAATATCATTTTTCTTCCTTTGACAAAACTATTGATTCAGGTGCTTCAGATAAATATTCATAACTTGAGCATTTATGAACATCCACACACTATGTAACCTTTAACAATGGTGCACTGTAAGGGAATTACAAATGATCCTTTCATTACCTTGTCTTCAGACACAATTTTTACTAAGGACTACTTCATATAAGGGACTGTTTCTAACAGAGTAGAAACTGGAAGGATCTGTCCTATAGTTAGACCATCTAGAAATGGAAGTACTGCCTTTGGCAGAGGTGCTAGAAATTTCAGACTGAGATGAGAAGTTTCTTTAATCAGGAGATTGTGAATCTTTGATAGTCACTGACCTCAAGGGCTGTGGATGTGCAATGGTGAAATTGATGGAAATTATGGGAAGCATGGATATGGTGATTGGGCAAGAAAACAGAATTGAAGTGAAAGGTCAACCTTACTTTTATTACTTGGCAGACTTCTTGACAGCCAGGATTTGCAACCTCCTGTATGCTTTGGAGACCTGGATTACCAACAGCAAGTACCTCAAGGCACTGGAAAGGTACCATCAAAGCTTTCTGCAAAGTCTTTTAAGTTCACAGGAAGAATAAGTGAAGCAATGTTAGTGGCCTCCCGCGGGCCAACATCCCCGGCATTGAGTCATTTGGCCACATCGGTCAGGCCATGTCACTACAGATTCCCGAAACAGATGCTTTGTTTTGAGCTCTCTCATGGGAATCAATTATGAAACAAAACAGGAATGTTCTTACAGCCCCCTACTAACTCCTGGGAATTTCTGGCCTGCGATGCACAAAGTGGAGAAGGAGCATTTGAAATGATATTGAGAACCTCAAGCCTGTGGTCACAGAAGCCTGATGTCAGCAGCATGCCACCTCACAAACTACTCACTCACCCTCTCCATCAGACACTTCCTATTCCACCTGTTGAAATGTCTGCAGTTCCTGCATTAGCCCCATTGGCCACTTTCAAACCCTCAAAAGCAAACTAGAAGCAAGTCAACCTTCATCCAGAAGAAGAATAAATGGTAAATCAGGCTTAAGACACAATATTGTCTACTTCTGCTTCTATTTCTTATATTCATAACAACAAAGTATTATAGTAAAATTACAGTAACAATGCTGTTTGATTACCGCCCTTTCCCTTCCTTCCTAATCTATATTTGAATTTTATTAATTGACATTCTAACTCTTTAGCCTTTTTCAACCTTTTCTACTTTCTTCCATGACCTTAACTCCTATCTCTTGAGCTGGCTGAAACATTTTTAAAGCGATAGAGAGATACAGCCCAGAACCAGGCTATTCAGCCCAAAGAGTCCTTGCCAACCATCAAAAAGGAGTATAAGTAATAAGTTGAGAGGGAAATTATGCCAAAAACAGGAACTATATCCTGTTAATTAATTTTTCAGGAGGTATGCTGTTGCAAAGTGTCTTGATAGTCCCAGAAAATCAAATAACTTATTGCTCAATTTTCTTCTGATATACCAATGTGTTTTGATGTATCTTTTTCTGTGATAAATAATGAAGCCAAATTAAAACACATTTTTCATATTTTAATATTCAATACTTAAATATATATAAAAGTTACAGCACAAGTCTACCCAACAGGAATCAAGCAGCCCAGTGGCCTGTGTTTTTTATTGCAATTTTCAAAAAGTAAACTTGCTTTCCTATACTCTTCCTTTAGCTCTTTATTCCTCATATAGACTTGCAATTATATAGTGCCTTTAACAGGGAATTACTTTCCAAACTGCTTCTTGAAAAAATAAGTTAACAGAATGGATGATTTAGAAAAGATGACTGCCAGTTTGACTGTTAAAGGAGGAAAAAAGTGGGGTGTTTAATTTGGGCCAGTGGGACTGGGTAGAGGTGGATGTGAAGATGTTGAGATGATCAGTGTAAAAAGGCAGACTTGTAGGGTTTGAGGTGACTGGAGGTACAATGCTACCAGATCATGGGGCATTGTATTTGTATAAAAGGATTTTAAGTTTGGTGCATTGATAGTGTGGAACACACATTGTCATTGATGATCAGCATGCTAGTCATTGAGGAGAACAGGACAAGGGAGAATGGTCAAAGTCATAGAGCACAAAAACAGCTCCTTCAGCCCTCCAAGTTCATGCCAATCATCAAGCACCCATCTATGCTCATTTCATTTTATTCTCTAGAAACAAAGAACTGCAGGTGCTGGAATCTAGATGAAAAATATGATGATGTTTGAGAAACTCAGATCATTCTCAGATTTTATTCTCGCCACCTTACCACCTGCTCCTCCCAGATTCTACACAGTAGGGGCAATTCACAGTGGCCAATTAAGCTACCAAACCACATGTATTCGGGATATGGCAGTAAACCAGAACATCTGGAAGAAACCCACATGGTCAGAGGGAGAACATGTAAATTCCACACAAGTAACAACGAATTGAATCCAGGTTGCTGGAGCAGTGAGGCAGCAGATGTAGTAACTGCATCACTGTGCCACCCAAGTGCTGTGAGTTTTGGATGCTGAAGTAATGAAGATCAAAAGACTAGAATGAAAGACATTAGAGAAATAGGAGAAGAAATTGAAGTGTGCATTATAGCAGCACAGTATGGGGTTGGGAGCCTGCACCATTTTTGTGCAAAGCTCCTGACAGTGATATTGTGTACAATGTCCAAATTACCATGACTGCACTCACAGAGAGGCCAAAGGTTCCTGTCATTGCATAGCATGGAGTTTGCAGAGGAAGTTAGTTGGGCACCAGATGGGCATATGGAGAAGAAGTGAGGGAAAGTAGAAACAGTCAGGGAGAAGATTGGGGTTATTGTCAGAAGTAAGGCATGAGTCACAGCAGAGATTGGTGTTGGGCCTAAGGCATGAACAGTGAGGTTTGTGTGTTTGAGGTAAATGAGAAAGACGGAACTACCAGGAGGAAGATGGTTCCCATTCGATTTTCCAGCAATAACTCAGTTAAGGATGATTCCTCTTTAATGATGCTTAGGTAGATCTCAACCCTCTGGTTAAGACCTGCTTCAGTTTGCAGCCTGTCTTCAGTTGAAATGTGAAATGTAAAATGTGCAATTTTACACATGTCCTTTGATGTCATAAAATGATATAATAAATGTTGAAATGTGCACCACAAGCACACTAAGTACTCTGTTGTGTTTAACAATCTGATTTTTTATATCCTTTTGCTTTGCGCATGAAATCATTGCATTTGACGTTCCGGATTATAGATCCATAGATGATGAAATATTTTACAAAAATTTGATTGGAATGAGCTGTCCTCCATAATTGAGTGATAGTCATGGAGGAACTGGAACTAATTGTGAACCCGAAAGCAATGGTTTTAGTTTGCCTGATCTTAAAATTGAAGAAACTCTGACTTGATGCTGATAAGCTATTTATTAGAAAGGTACTCTGATAGCACAGAAATGGGAATCAGTGTGGAGATTCATGTCTCCTTTATTTTTAAGAATGGAGTCAAAGCTATCTGCAGTTTTTAAAACTGAGGAAAATAATAGCAGTAACTGTGCATAATAGTATAATGAAAATAGGAAACTTTGCATCTTCAAAATTTGTACTTGCTTACAGCTAATGATTCTTTCATTCATTAATAAGTATTTGAAAATATATTATTAAATTAACCTTCTAATGTTAACTTTAATTATTTTGACATGTAGGTACGTTTGTCAAAAGAAAATGATTCTTCCTGGAAGCCCACCTTCATTGTGAAGCCAGATGGAGGATCCCAAGGTGATGGAATCTACCTCATTAAGGATTCTAGTGATATCCGAATGTTGGCCAACCTCCACAGCAAGCCGTCAGTGGTACAAGAATACATCAGCAAGCCATTTCTGATCGACAGATTAAAATTTGACATTCGATTGTATGTCTTGCTCAAATCAATAGATCCTTTGGAGATCTACATAGCCAAAGATGGACTGTCTAGGTTCTGTACAGAACCATATCAGGAGCCTAACAGCAAAAATTTTCATCGTGTATTTATGCATTTAACAAACTACTCTCTGAATGTCCATAGTGGAAATTTTGTCCATTCAGACAATGTAAACACAGGAAGTAAAAGGACTTTTTCAAGGATTCTAGCCAAGCTCTCTCTCAGGGGCTATGATGTGAAGAAAATATGGTCGGATATTATTACATTAGTAATCAGGGCTATTATTGCACTGATTCCTGAATTAAAAGTTTATCATCAAATATATATTCCTCCAGGGAAGCCTGGACCTACTTGCTTCCAGGTTAGTGTAATCTATTGCATATTCTAATAATACTACACTTTAACGACAAAATATTTTGTTTAAACTAATGTGTTTACTTCCATGTCATAGTCTATTTTAAAATTTCTTTCCCTACTGCCTGATATCATCAACAACTTTATAGTTCAATTTGAGTGCAGAGGAATCTCTTACCTGAAGGTCCAACAAGTTATGAGGCTCTATGCTAATCAGTGACATTTGCATTTGCTGAGTGGTGAGTCCATGTTGAGAGAACGTTGCTATCTGAAGGCACTCCTTTTCATTGAAATATTTCCCCTCATTTGAAGAATGAATTGCAGTCTTTCCATCCAAATGGGGAAGATGGACAGCTGGCCTTCAGCCAGGCAAAAAATTTTAAAATTTGTGTTCAACATAACACAAGCAAACAAAATTAGTTACCCATCCAGTGGCAGCTCACCAGACTGCCATCATCTATCAATGCAATTATTATCACACTTTCGTTAGAAATCTCAATAAGGGATTAAGGGAGCTTTCTATGATTACCCAAGGAAATCTGCTTTTTATGGTAGAAGGAAACTTGATAGCCTAAGAAAACTGCACCATCTGAGTATTTGGCAGTGTTACTTCTCCCTGATCTTGATCACTTTTCGTGCAGGATCCAGGTGACTGAAATTATCCCTGTAACAATTCCATTGATATTGCTGTCAAAGAGGATTTACTGAACAATAACTGCTCACTTTTGCTCAATTTACATTACACCAGGAACACCTGGCTCCAGACCTCATTCCAACCTTAGTCCCTGTGTACTAAAAAGCTGAATTTCCGGAAGTGAAGTGTAAGCTATTGCACTTGTTATCAAGGCAGCATTTATCCAAGTACAGTGTTAGGTAGCCTTGGTTTGTAAAGCAAATCAATGGACAACAAAGGAGAAACACTCCAATGGCTGTAGTCAAACCTCACACAATGAAAGATGGATGTTATTGGAGATCATTCATGTCAGTGTCATTGCATCTTTGTAGTTCCTCTGCATACTCCCCAGTCATTTACAGTTGCTTCATCTGTCACCTTACTTCCACCATGTCAGAAGTAGGAGTGCTTGCTAATGATTGTGCAATATTCAAATTCCTCAGAAAATGAATAACTGCATGTCTACATGAGGCAAGCATAGACAGCATTCAGGCATAGGCTGATAAATGGCAAGTAATATTTACACCTCACATTTGCGAGGCAATAACCATCTCCAATGAGAGAGTAGCTAACAACATACCATTGACATTAAATGGTATTACCATTACCCACCTTTCCACTAACAACATCCTTGGAGATCTCCATTGACTAGAAACTCAACTGGACCAGCCACATATATATTGTAGCTACAAATGCGCATCCAAACGTAAGAATCTTGCAGTAACCAAATTACCACCTGATCTCCCAAGCATTTCCATCATCTGGAAGGCACAAGTCAGGAATGTGATGGACTATCTGTCATATGCCTAGATGTGTCTCCAACGATATTTAAGAAACTCAAAACCATTCAGGACAAAGGACCCCACTGGACTGGCATCTGATCCACCACTGTAACATCCACTCACTCCACCATGAGCACACTAGATGCAATTAGAACTATATTTTTATTTAGGTTTGTTACTTGCTGTTTATTAATGACATTATGACATTTAACATTATCATTTTTATTAAGCTTGTATATATATTTAAACAGCAACTTTCCAATCTATTCTTAAAGATTATCAAGTTGAGTCTTGTATGCCAGTTCCTTCTATATCACAACCTGGCCTGGTTCCCCTCTTATCTTTTGAAAGTTGGAGCTGTTTCTCTTTAAATTGGGATTTTTTTTATCTTATTAGAGTCACTACTCCCCCACATTGAGCTATAAACTGATACTGAGGATGATGGTTGAGATGATTTATTGAAATGTAATAACTGTTGCTTATTGAACTTAATTTTTGTTTACACAGATTTTAGGATTTGATATTCTCCTCATGAAAAACATGAAGCCTGTTTTATTGGAAGTGAATGCTAATCCCAGCATGAAAATAGAACGTGAACAGGAGGTAAGGGGCCTCGAGCCAATCAGTGCATTGTAAAATGTTTGCTTTAAAGTATCAAAGGAAGATATTGAAACAGCTGGCACGTACTATTTCAATAGTTGTGTTATCCCATAAAATGAAAGTTCAGATCAGCTTTAGACAAGATTTAAGTTAATGATGATTTCATAACAATGACACATGCAGTAAGTTGGCTAGTTAGTTTATTTAAAAGTTAACTGTGATTAGTTTTTCTTTGCTCTTGTGGAATCGGAATGTAGCAGTTTTAAATTACAAATTTGAGTGTCTCAATGAAGGTTCCCTCTGACATAGTACTGTTGCACATCTTGGTCACATGGTGCTGCATTAGTATAAGCTTTTTTTCAGTCGTACACTTATTAAATTTCATTTTTTGGTGCCAGAAGCGTGGCAACACTTGCGGGCTGCCAATAAAGATATCTTATTATCTTAGATGGTTGGCCAAAATGGCCTCTTTCATCTAAACCTGTTTTACGACAATCTTGCACAACGTTTGTAAAGGTTGTTTAGCTTGTTGATTTGGATTGCTTTAAAGATAACATTTTGACAGTTTGAGTTAATGCTGTATTGCAAGAGGAATAGGTTTGAGGAGTGGGATCTGAATATACTTGCCTTATTTATCGTGAACTACTTTCCTCAGCACAGGTTGCCAAATTTGCAAATTTTCTTTAAACCTTAGTTATGGTGAAATTGCTTATGTATTGCTCACTGTAATTAAATTAATACAGCAATGTAAATTACCTAGTTAGAAGGAAAATGAGAAACAAATGAATGAGAGTGAAATAGCTCATTGTAAAGTTGAAAGATTCCAAGGGGGTTTTGGTGGGCATGAAGTGGTTTTCATGAACATGTCCAGTCAATGTAAACACCCAGTGAAAGGTGTTGAACTGCATATCCAAACCAGTGGGAAGAAAGTCATGAAAAAAAGACATGTAATGATCTGATGGAATCATATCTTAGGTAATTTCCAGTATTGGTCACTATGAGATAGAAAATTATGAATGTTGACAGTAGTGCAGAGATGAACCCCTCGATATTTTAAGGTGACCTTACAGACATGTGAAGATACAAGCTAAATATGAAATCACCTGTTCAAATTAAAGAAAGACAAATTTTAGAAACAATGACTCAACCTTTATTTTTGCACATGACAGCACCTAAAATTAACCCTGGATGTAATAGAAGCAAACTCAGTGATTACTTGGTGACCAAATGAATGCTACAGTGAAGAGACTGCAGGATTTTATGGAAAGAGTTCACCAATTTGTGCCAAGTGCTTTTCTTCATCTATACTTGTGACATAGACTGTTAATGTTTGTTATTTTTCTCTTTTTTCATTCATTAGAGCCCTTGGTAGATTACTTGAATACTTTTTGATTATTGGAGGTGGATATATTTTTACAGAATAAAAATGAAAAGTTGCTTTTAATTGTTTTGATGCTAATGTAGAATATTCAAAAGTAAGGGTGTGTGCTGATTTGGAAAAATTCAAAGTAAAAAAATGTTTTGTTTGACTTCTCTCTGTCCTACCAGGTTTTGAGGGTTATAGAGCCATAGAGCAATGCAGCACGGATACAGGCCGTTTGGCCCAACGAGTCCATGCTGACCACTGAGCCCACCCAGCTAGTCCCAATTTCCTGCATTCAGCCCATATCCCTTTCAGCTCTGCCCCTCCATGTAACTATCCAAGTTCTTCTTAAATGATACTATTGTACTTGCCTCAACCACTTCCTCTGGCAGCTCATTGCATATACTCACCACCCTCTGCATGAAAAAGTTGCCCCCCAGGTCCCTCTTAATCTTTCCCCTCTCACCCTAAACCTATAACCTCTAGTTTTGGATTCTCCTACCCTGGGGAAAAGACTGTTACCATCCAGCTTATCTATGCCTCTCATAATTTTAAGCATTGCTATAAGGTCTCCCCTCATTCATCTACATTCCAAGGAATAAAGACCTAACCTGGCCAACCTCTCCCCATAACTCAGGCCCTCTAGTCCCGGCAATGTCCTTGTAAATCTTCTCTGCACTCTTTCCAGTTTAACCACGTCTTTCCTATAACAGGGTGACCAAAACTGTTCACAGCACTCCAAATGTGGCCTCACCAATGATTTATAGAACTGCAACACTTGTAGAGTTATGAACACAGCCCAGTCCATCATGGTCCACAGTAATGGAGTGGTTAGCGTAACGCTATTACAGCACCAGCAACCCAGGTTCAATTCCGGCCGCTCTATGTAAGGAGTTTGTACGTTCTCCCCGTGTCTGCGTGGGCTTCCTCCGGGTGCTCCGGTTTCCTCCCACATTCCAAAGATGTACAGGTTAGGAAGTTGTGGGAATGCTATGTTGGCGCCGGAAGCGTGGCGACACTTGTGGGCTGCCCCCAGAACACTCTATGCAGAAGATGCGTTTCACTGTGTGTTTCAATGTACATGTGACCAATGAAGATATCTTAACTATGGAAAGAGGGTTAACATTTCAATATCCTTTCATCAGAGCCAGAATGGTTTATCCTTAGTTAAGAATCAAATGTTGTCCAGGTCACTCCTCTACTCCTTGAGTCATACAGCAAATGCTTCCACCACTCTCTCTAGCAGTCCTCTCTGGAAAATGACCTGTGGTTTTCTCATGAAAGAGCAGTCGGGGTTTTAATTTGGTGCCTAATCTGTACAGCAGCACCTCTGTAAATGCAACAGACTCTGGGCTCTTCACTGGGAGTGTCAACTGGATCATCCGCTCATAAAGGTGAGATTACCTGCCGCCGATCTGCAAGGCTTTTGCATCTGCCTCAGATAAATTTCCTATCGTCTCTCAGATGGCATGCTCTTCCAAAACCCACTGTAAAGATGCAGACAGTTAATCTACACCAGAGAAAAGGGTTTGAAGTAGTAAAAATCCATTTGGCCTTGCTTTATGTGTCATTATTTCTTTTTATACAGAAAGAAAGTGACAGCTCTCTCAGATCTCCTCTTCAGGATCTCTTGTATTAACTGGCTCTGCTTTACGCCAAAGTATTGATCGTTGCCCCAGTGGTTTAACACTTCTTTTGCTGCCATTTCAAGCATTTGCAGAACATTAAGTGGGTTTAACAACTGAGGAAGATTATAGCCTTTAAGAATATCACAAACCCTCTGACACATGAACCATACAGGGGGCTGACTTTTGCTGTCTGCTGGGTTGTGTGAGCAATTATAAAACAATCAGTCCAAAGATTCACAGAGCATTTGACCCATTGTACATCTGCTGCGGCTCTTATAAAGAATTATCGAAATACTGCCACTAGCCTGAGTTCATTGAAATCAGAAAGTAAAAAGGCTGACTTTCTAATCCAGAGAACTTGACTGCAACAGCTATACAAAGCCAAGGCTGGACCTTCCTAGGGTTCAGGGCACCTGACATTGGGAGTAGTTCGCCAACTGATTTCTGGACTTCCAAAGGTTAAATTACAAAGAAAGATTAGTCATAAAGTACCACAGCACAGAAACAGGCCCTTTGGCCCATCTAGTCCATGCCAACCTGATCTTCTGCCTAGTCCCATCTACCT
>JARFYF010000056.1:9075396-9087793 GCA_030265395.1 Rhina ancylostomus
TGTTCAGAATGCAGAAAAGGATGGCCAAGAAATCAAGAAAGGGAAAACAGAACATCAGAGTAAACCAGCGGGGAACATAAAAAGCAGACTGAGTGTTCTATGGGTGTGAACAGGAAGGGGCCAGCAAGGGAACATGTGGGTCCCTCACAGATAAAAACAGGAGAACATATCACGGAGAATAAAGGAATGGCAGAGGAATCAAGCAAATACTTTGTTTTGGTCATCACTTGAAGACACCAAATACAGCCTAGAAACATTGGAAGTCCAAGGGTCCAGTTCAAATGAGGATATGAGATTAGTAAATCTAACTACAAGAAAGTTAATGATCCTGAAAACTGACAAATTCCTCAAGGACCTGATTATCTATTCCCCGGAGTTTTGAAAGAGAGTGAATATTCTGGTTAATATCTTACAAAATTCTACAGATTCTAGAATAGATCCTGTAGATTGGAAAGTAGTATTTGTGACCTATTTGAGGAGGAGAGTGGAAATTATGATCCTGTTGGAATCTATAATAAAGGATGTGATATCAAGACACTTAGAAAGTAACAATATGATTGAAGTGGTCACATGGATTTATGAATCACGTAAATCATATTTGACTAATATATTGGCGTTCTTTGAGGATGTATCTGGTAGAGCAGAGGAGGTGGAACTAGTGGCATGTTTAGTATTTGGGAATGCTTTTGATGGCCACCCTCTACTCTTTTTAAAAAGGTGTTTATTTTTTATCCTTGCCAAACATTCCCTCCCACTCTTCTGCATTGAATTTTATCTGCTTTACAACAGCCCATCCTCACAGCTTGACTACATTCATTTGATGTGTTACTAGTTTCCTAACTCTGCAACCTAAAAGTCACAACTAATTTATCACACCATTATGTTTCTATGATTAAACGTGTCTGTAGCGATAATGTTCCACGTGTGATTTAACAATGACATTACACAAATTGGTTAAAATAGCTAAATAAAACTTTAATAAGTCTAGCTGCAAATGTACATAAATTGCACAGCCACATATTATAACACAAACAACTTTTCTGTACATTATTACAGGTTAAGTAAGCTGAAGTGAATCCAGCAAATACTTTAAACATACTTACAAAAGTGTAAGGATATAAAACGTACAACAGCTTTCCAGGGACAAGTATCAGTGAGCACCAGTTACTTGGGGGCATGTCCTTTCACACAGAATACTGAGCACAGAGCAAAAGTCCTGGTTTGTTTCTGTCAAATGAAACCATCTGCCACACATCTGATGATAGTACATCTGATGATAGTACAATCACAGGTTTAATTTAGATCCTTGGAAATTAATGTCAAAAACCAATGTCATAGAATCTCTACCTTTAAATGCTAAAGCAAGAAAAGTACTTTTTGTAATAACTTCTTTGTGCATGTTTTTCCATTCTGATATTGAGTGCACAGCATTCTTTTCCAATGGAATGCTGGGCTGCTGTCAGTCATTTAAGACTGTCAATGACTTGCACACACTCAGACCAAACATTGCCTATGGAAACATACTCTCACAATATCAAGATGCATAATCTTTGGCACAATTCTCTGCTTGAGGAGACATCTTTTTAGGAAAGTTTCTACCTGAAACAAAAATGCTATAGTCTCTCAGGAGCTGTCTCAGTTCTTCAAGTTTCTAAAGGAGGAAACAACAATCCTCTAAATAAGTCCATTACTCTTGGAAGAATTAAAACTTGGGCTTTAATTGTTTTAGCTTTTTACTTGAGCAAAACATTAAAATACTGAAGCAACTTGTTTTTATAGACACTGTTCATAGTAGGGGAATACTGAGTAATATGCAGTTTGAATACTAATTTATCAAGCTTAAATATATTCAAATAAATGCTTTTCTATTTTGTGTGGAAACTCCCTACAAACGATGCACTCTGGGACTCTGCATGTATTAATAAATCCTAAGTGGCTTCCTGCTCTAACTTCTAAAGACAGTCTCAGCCACACAAGGAAAATTATTAATGCAGAAAAATCTTTTAGCCACATACAGCACTGGAAATATTACCAGTAGCAATGACAGCATGAGATATACAAAATAACGGACCCCAGAACTGCCGACTCACCCTGCAGCCCCACTAAAGATGTGGACCTTGGCTTTCATTCCCCTGCCATAAACTGAGAGAAATAAAAACAATGGAATGGCTTTGACATTGAGAAATTATCTACATTAAAATACTTTCACAGTTATCAAAGAAATAAAAATAACAACGTGCAATTTAATTCAAATTGTAAACACTGCTTCTTATGGATCCACAGAATATTTTACACACATTTTAAAAAAAACATCTAAAATTATAAAACTTTCTGAACTGCAATTAAAAAAAGTAATAAAAAACCTCCCTAAGGCTGATTTGCAAACTGTAATGCTAGGTGGATATTAGGCAGGTATAGACAATTTGGTTTGGCAGTGCACTTAAAAAGCTCTCTCTTTGTTTCACATCTTAGTTTTGCTAATGCCTTCTACAGCAGGACATTCTGTTGCATTCCATGGCAGTGCCTAAATCGGTACTGAGAACCAAGCTTGTTTCTTTTGTGAAACCACAGTTGTTTACCAAATCACTGGTGCAGTCATGATACTTGTCATATGTCAGTGTAGCTAAATACAAATGCAACTCAAGATGCTGCAAATCTGAAAAGTCAGTAAATATAACAAATGGCCTGAAGAACTACAGAATCACAGATTGCAATCACACAGTGATTTTGTTTGCCTATATAAAGTGGTTTTAATTTGCCACCATTGGCTTTTATCAGACATTTTAAACAACATAAACAGCAGTTAAAGATGCAGTCAGTCTGCAGCGACTTTGAGACAAGCAGTACCAGAAACAGATGTTAACTATATACAGTTTACACCGGATACATAGAGAGAGCTTTAACACAACACAGATGCAGAAACTGACTTGCACAGTTAAAAGTAAAATTGGAAAGGAAGTTGTTTTTTTTCATGTTTCTGTTTCTTTTAAAAATACCTGCACAAACACATATGGGTGTAAATTTAGCAGAACTGTTAGTACAGTATAGTTGCAAATGTGTATTTTTTTTAAATCAGAAATTTTCTTTTCAAGCAGCAGTGGCCAAGTCCATGTTTCCATGGGAGCAGCTGGATATGGAGGGTAAAATGCACCAAACCATCAATTTGTTTTAAAACAATGGTGCATGTATGGAAAGAATATCAGCTTATCAAGTCACACTGAACATAACCGAGATGATAAACACAGATTAAATGCATCCATTAGGTAGTGATTCACGTAGTTGCAAATGAACACAAGATTTCCAACTGCTTCCTTTTGTATCTCACTTTGATTCACAGCAGTGCTTTTCTCTTGTTTCCAATTAGGAGTCAATGGATCTTTTCAGAGACAGATTTTCTCAGTGGATAACTCCCAGTGCAATCTGCAATCTCCCATCTCACCTTAGTAACTTTAATGTAGTGGTTAAAAGTCCTTAAAGCATTATTCCCTAAAACAGAAGATGGCTTTGCTTGGTCAGATGTCTGAGTGGTATAGTCTGGAGAGAAGATTGTATAAGAATCTTCACATTGCCATCAGCTGTTAAGAAAAGCATTTTCTTATAAAAAGTTTCAAGGTAGGAAAACTGTATTTCCAAAAAGACAACATCATGTGCATGGTACAGGTGCAATACAGGCATTGCTGGCAAACTGTCAACGGCAGCAGACAGATAGTCTTCCTCTTACCTATCCAACACGGATAGAAACAGCACAAGGAGGTCAAAATCGGAAAGTGGTAACCATCAGTTAATTTAGAAATAACAATGGGAAAAAATCACTTCAATCTATAAAACTGGTCCATACTTACGTCTGTATACTCAATATTGATGGAAATAAAGCAATAACCAAACATTTCCAGTTTCTACAGAGAGGCATTTACGTGGAACGTTGACTTCCATGAGCCCACGTGTAGTTGAAGGTACAAGTTTTTAAAAATGAGTTGCTCAGGGGTCATCAAATAGAAGTTGCACTGGAAAAATATTCTAAGATTGCTTTTTGGTTGCAACTGTTTCATTGCGCACTCAGATTAAGCACCTAAGCTTACCTTACATGGGATTCTACTCCAGTGCAAGATATTTGCTTGAAAACTTCCTAAGGCTCACTACTTTCGTTGTAACAACATGCTTCTCTTTGACACCAGGTGGCCACCTTAAATATACCTTTATAAAAACACTAATTTAATCACAAGATATTTGGATGCAGGTTTTCTCTGTTGCTGTAGCTAATGCCGGTGCTTTAGCACACCCTGTGTTGAAAGCACTCATGATACAAGGTAGCTCCTGTCACACATGTAGGGCAGCACATCAGCAGTTGCTGCTGTTTCTGAATTCCCCGTTTTCAGTGATCTGGAGTTTGGTGGGATTGGTTGGGGAGATTCCATTTCGGCTCTGCATGCTGTATCGCTCCTTCAGTTGTGTCAGTGCACTCATCAAACGGGCGTTAGCAGCATCCAAGGAGACAATTCGTTTCTCCTGATGGAAACAATACCGGCATAACCATATTAAGTACAGTTCTTTTTAAAAACCACCCCACCACTAATATACAAATATTTTTAAAACCTGACCTCTTTCCTAAAAATATATTTAAGATTTCAGGGCAAGGCTCCTCAATTAATTTATTTCCAATTATTTGTCTGTTAAAAAGCCAGCCCTGCAGCAATTCAAACAATAAATAGATTAAGTTAATCTCTGTGGCATTTCCAAGGTCAAGCTCTGGGATATGCAGTGTCGTTGCCTAGCACCGGGTCCCAATGGCCTCACTGCTTAAAGCAACAAAGTAAGAAGTAGACTTTCAGCAATAAACCCCCAAAATGCTGCAAACGCTGTGCTGTCTTGCAGTGCAGACATGCAGGCAACCCAAGGTAAATCTGACACCAGGGGATGTGACCATGAGCTAAAGCCCTGTGTGAGCTGCTGTCAGGAATGCCTGGGATTCACTGGGCTCAGGAACCTTGATCTGTAACAAACTCTTCATTTGGTCTAGGTGATGCATTTATATGTGTGCTTAAAGATATACAGCATTAACAAAAGGATGTATGTTCTGAGGTTAGGAAAGGTCTGAATTGCAAAATCATTTTTGATTATGAAAGGGAATCTCTTTTTCAGAAAAATACTCAAAACTCAAGGTCAGTGGTGAACCTCATCCTTTCTAGGATGTTTAAACAAAAACACACAAGAGCTTCTTTTCCTTCTACTTCAGTTATTGCCCTCCTGAATACTGCTTTTATTTTGTCAAGGGAGTATCTCCTTCTTGAGTATGTCGTCACAGAATGGTGGTCATTTGGTCCTTTGAGTCTGTACCTGCTACACGCGAGGACAATCCAGCTGATTCCACTCTCTCTCCTCCAACACCCTTTACATTCTTTTCATTCAGATAGTCTGCTGCTTTGAATGCAACAATTAAATCTGCCTCCATCATCTCCCTGGCAGTGGTTTCTAGACTAACCACTCATTGTGTAAAAGATTTTCTTCCTGTTTAGTACTTTTGCCGATCTCCTTTATGGTATGTCCTCTGGGTTCTTGACTCCTCCACCAATGGTAACTGCTTTCCCCATCTGTTCTGTCCCTTTGCAACCTTCTCCATTCCAAGGAGAATAACTCCAAGCCTCTCCAGTCTATCACACAACCTAGTTTTCATCCCTGGAATCATTTTAGGAGATTTCTCCTGCACCCTCTCAAGCAAGTCCCACACAGTTGTGGCCAAACCAGTGTTTTATGAAAGTTCATCATGACTTCCCTGCACTTGAGCTCCCTGCCTCAGTCTAAAAAGCCTCAGATTCATTTGAACCACTTGTTCAATCTACCCTGGTACCTTCAACAAACTACACACATATACTCTGGGCTTTTGTTCTTGTAACCCTTTATCAATCATGCCTTCTGATTTATGTCATCTTTTCTCATTCTTCCTGCCAAAATGTAAGAATTCACATTCCAAATTCTGTCACTTTCCACCTTAGACTTGACTACACCTCCAAGTTTTGTGTCATCTGCATGTATGGAAAATGTGCTCTAAATAACCAAGTCCAGATTATTAATACATATTAAGAAAACCAGTAGTCCTGTTGTTGACAATTTCTTTCCCCTAACAGATGCTGCTCGACCCACTGAGTTCCTCCAGTGGTTGTACCTCCTGAAATAGGTTTATATAGGTGGGCCAGAAGGCCTGGACTGTGCTGTATTGTTCTATGTTCCAGGAATGTGCTCGTTATAATACTCTCATGGATGAACGATAATGATGTCAAATGTGGCTCAAACACCAAAATTTGGAGCTTGAGCTCTTCCAGCTGACTGTTGCATCATGGTCTTGTATGGCAATTCTAATGCACATGACTGCAAGAGGCTGCAGTGAGCAGTGGACACAGTCCATCAAGGGGACAGCCATTCCCACCATTGAAAGCATCTACAGGAGGTGCTGTCTCAAGAAGGCGACATCTATGAGCAAGGATCCCCACCATCCAGGTCATGCCCTCTTTTTGCAGCTACCATCGGGCAGGAGGTACAGAAGCCGGAAGTCCCACACCACCAGGTTCAGGAACAGCTACTCTCCTACAACCATCAGGTTCTTGAACTGACCTACCTAATCCTACCTCAGCGATGGAACACTACAGACCACCTCTTGCACCACCATGGACTTGTTTCTAATTGTGTTTTGGCACTAATGCCTTGCTTTGCTCAGTCTTTTTCTTCACTGTCGTGTATAATTTGTGTACAATTATATTCTGTGTGCTGTCTGAATCTACATGCCCGTGATGCTACTGTAAACAAGTTTTTCACTATACCTGTACCTCACTGTACTCGTGCACATGACAATAAATTCGAGTTAACTAACGACACTCCCAGTGGCCGTGATAATCCAAGACATGGGAAGTGTTCCAGAGCTTCACGTGGCACAGGATGTGTATTTCTCAGGTTTGAGCTGCCCTGCCATGTCTCTACTTGTTAAATCAAATTCAGCTAAACAATATTCCTAAAATACTATTACTGTTAGTTTACTTGCTATTTCACCTATCCATATGGAACTTATTTCCTCAGCCCTCTGTTTAATCCAAATACTTTATAAACTCATCAGGACCTGTTTTCATGCTCTTTGTAACCTCACTGTCAACACCATTTGTAACCACCTACAGAACCATGCAAGAATAGTTCTGCTACCTACTGATATTGCACATTTAGCAGTTTTCTTTTAAAAAAAACGGAGACTCTATAGTCAGCCCACTTTTTATATCAAGCAAAAATGTTGCTTATTAACTGTAACTTGAGACCACTGAAAGTAGAGTGAACAGAACTATGAATAATTTTGGGGTAATTTCTTACAATTAACTGAGGAAGTAATTGTATCTTACGTAGAGAATTGATGGCATCTAACTGAACAATTTTGGGGTCAGTATCGGTAGGAGATGAAATTGAATGCAATTACAGTAACATCTCTTCAATAAGTACAGGGAGCTGCTTTGGAACAAGTTAACTATTAAACAGATAAAAAACCTCTGTACTAAATCTGATTGTGCGCACGTGTGGGAAATCATGTAATTAATAAATCATGGAATCTGATATAGCGAATGAAGTAATGAAATAACTGGGGGGTTGAAGATACTAATTTGATTTATAACAGTGTTTACAGGTCAGAGACAATACATGGCCAGGTTTATAGAGTGCTACCATGTCTTCCTAAATAAGGTACGATTTCATTGCAATGCACTTCAGGGTCAGGAAATGTTATATGAAAGTATTAATTCTGAATACTTTTACCTGCAGATCATATTCCCTCTAAATAATTTCCTCTTGCAGTATACTTTATTATGCAGGTACTATAGCCTAGAGATAACAAATGACTTCTGCTTTCTTGATACTGCAGACAGCACTATGAAGCTATAGACAACTATGTGTGACCCATCACAATTGGTTTAAATGGTATAATAAAATAGCAACTTGGAACAGTAATTTGTTTACTAATGTTTATGGAGAGAATAAAGTGAAATGAATGTTCAAATTGTGTTCTAATACATAGCTTAAGTGCTGGAAGCCTGAGAAGCACTGAGGGCTATTTTGAGTTAAATGTTATAAGAGTAGGCTGACTCAGGACAACAATTTCTGTCCATTTATTGCATGATGTTCAATGATGCTAATGATTAGAATAGCACCAGAGTTTCAAAATTAACCGTGCGCAGTAAATAATCAAATAGGTTGTAGGCTTAAGACCCACTTAAGTCTAGGCTTCTGGCTCAGGGTAGCAGTGACGGATTGCAGTATTATTGGAAGACCCAGCTTTAAATAAAACATTAAACAAAGGTCATGCTTAACTACTTCAGATGGACAAAAATAATTAAATCCAATGTCTAAAGAACAAGATAGTTTATCATACCAAGACCATCTCTTAGTTTAAAATAAAGACAAATTCTGTGATTACTTATTTTATTTTGTTTCTATGTACGTGGATCCAAACTGGCTGCCAAGTTTGCCAATAAAGCAAGTGATTCTATTTCCAAAGTAAATGCATTACTCTGGAAAATGCTGAAAATATAACAGGCACAATACAAATGCAAGATTGCCCTTAAATTTTCATTTCTTTGGGTTACATCACAACATTTATTCAGTAATCCCTGAATTCTGGGGAATGATAACCCCATAATTGTTATCCTGTCCTCTCACATCGATGCAGATCAACTTGCAGTGACATATTTATGTTTCGTGTATTGGAGGGAGCAACCTCATTTGAAATCAAACTTTGCAGTGCAACGGAAAACAGGTTCTTACCTGGGCTTCAATGATCTTCTGCTTGGAGTCTACTGCTGCTTGCATCTCTGCGTGATCTTTCTTCAGCTCATCTTCCACAGCCATTAACCTACAAGGAGAAAACACGAGTAACAGTCTGAGCAACAGCAGGGTCAAACGGACTTAAAAGCCCAGTCAATCCTGACACTAAATGCAAATACTGATTAGCCATATTCTATTACACTCTGAGGCAATCAGATTTTAAGATAGGTTACCCTTCTTTGACATTCCATCATTCTGTAACAATCCTTTAGAAACAAATGATTGTTTCTAAAGCCTTTGTTGAGTACAGAAGCACAAAAATATTTTTTCCCTTCCCTACTGCAGATGGAGAGTCATGCTGGGTATTGTTTCACGGTCAGTATATTGGATATTATGCACATGTGAACATTGGCAGCATTGCAGCTAACACCAAATTACCTCAGCCTGAATTCACACCTTCCTACTTCCAGTGTGGGCCACAATCAACAAGTACCTTCACCCTGCTAATCAAGAGACTCCAAAAGTAAAATGTCAGTTTTGCTGTTAGAAGATTGGCTAACTAACAGAAAACAGTTGGGATAAATGGGTCATTTTAAGGTTGGCAAGCTGTAATTAAAGGAGTTCCACAGGGATCAGTACTTAGGCCTTAATTATTTACAATCTTCATTAATGATGTAGATGAGGGAAACAAATTTATTGTGGCCAATTTTACTTATGTACAAAAATAGATAGAAAGCAAATTGTGAGCAGGACACAGAATCTGCAAAGGGATTATAAATTGGTTAAGTGAGCGGAAAAAAATTTAGCAGAGGTGGTATAACGTGGGGGGTAATAAGGTTATCTACTCTACTAGAAAAGAGTAAAGCAGGATATTGATTAAAAGAGGAGAAATTCAGAATGCTGCTGAACAGATGCCTGGAGGTCACCATCAGAACACAATGCCCCCACATTGGCAGAGCAAGTAATTATGAAGGTAAATAGAATGGTCTTTGTTGCAAGGTGTATAGAGTATAAAAGTAAACAAGCATTGCTCCAACAGTACAGCATGGTAGTTAGACTGCTGCATATTGTTTTCATCATCATTTTATTTAAAGAGGAATATGTTGTCACTGGAGACTGTTCAGATAAGATTCATTAGATTGATTCATGTTTTACAAGGAACAATTGAAAACAATGGGCCTATACACATTGACGACTGAAAGGTGATCTCACTAAAATATATAAGATTCTGAGTGGGCTTGACAGGAAGGATGCTGAGAAGGTATTTCCCCTTATGGGGGAATCCAGAACTAACACACCTGGATGTAGACTGAGAGGTCATCCTTTAAGATGGAGGTGAGGCTCTGATTCTTCCCTCTGGAGACCTGAGGAGGTTGAGTCATTCAATATACTTATGGCTGAGATAGGTTTTTGGGCTCAGGAAATCATGAGATATGGGGACTGGGCCGGCCAGTGTAATCGAGGCCAAGATCTGCTCAGCCAACCATGATCCTGGGATTACATTTTGGAAATTTCTTGCATGCCATTTAATAATTTTTGTATTTTGATTAAGAGATACCCATAAGGAAGACTTCATTCTCCCACTGATACCATCCTATTCACATCTACTGGCAGAGGGACAACTAAGTGATAGTGAACAGAAATCACTTCACAAGATTGAAGAAAACAGAGCAACAAATGCAGAGTATGGGCATCTGTTACAAGGAAATGACAGAGAACAGTCTCGGTGAGTAGAAATACCCTTTCCTTGTGTCTTCGCAGGCACAGTCCTTTCCCATGGGAAGTTTCCTCAAGTGGTATTGTCTTATCCTCTATTATCAAATGTGGAGCTGGAATTTTGCACATACTTAGCTGCCTCCATTCTTCTTATTCTAGTCACTGAGGTTTTAATTATGTTCCAAATCTTATTTACAACAATTGAAGCACCATTACCCACTCTTGCAAGAATTATTAACAATTTTGTCTGCAAATGTGCTCCACTTCCTTTAAGTGGCCAAATCCTTTTAAATTCACAGCAGTCGCTGAAGATATTAGGTACAAGTTTCTGCCTCTTCTACCGTGATCTCCCAACAGTATTGAAAGGGAACGTGCCCACCCTATTTAAAACCACAACTAATCAGCACGGCAGCTGTCTGGTGGGTGCTAATAATGCAGAACAACACACAAGAGGAAAATCTATTTCACTCTGACCCAAATAGACTTAAAATGATTGACATAAATTGACACCCTCCGTTCACAAATATAAACCAGCAAGGAGGTGATTTAAATCCTTCCATCCAATCTGTGATGAAGATCAACAACAGCTACAATGGGCCAGTAAACAATTAGATGCGTGTCCTTGTGTCCCATTTATCCTGAAAGGAACAGAATATACTGTATAACTTTCTACCAATTTACACAAGCATAAATATTCCTCTATACTTCTAACTTCTCTCATTCAATGGGTATTATTTAGATTCAGCCAGACTGAGTTGTTGTTGTTTATTGTGGCTTCCACAGAGAATGTGTCTTCAAATATTTTATGCCAATGCAATGCAAAACTAGCAGGATCTGTAATCCCCAGGAAAGATTAATGTTAAAATAATGTATCAGCTTGGAGAGATGTATCAGTAATTGCTCTCCATGTTAACATTAACAACAAATTCACAATTATGCAATGTCTCCAAAGCTACATTATAATATATTAAAAAAAACAGGCCAAACAGATGGCTTGCTGCATACCTGCTGATTATGCCTTTCATCTGCACATCCTTGTCCTCCTGCTGTCTGCGAAGTCGTTCCTCACCCTCCTCCAGCCTGGCTTGGTACTCCAGCATCATCTTTTGTGCTTGTTCCTCTTGGTTCTTTAAATGAACCTCATATTCCTCCAGCTTCCTATTGGAAGCCCTCAGTTTATCTTGAAGTATGGCAATCTCCTGCTGATACTGATAGAAATAAAGGCAGTGGACTTGAGGGTTGATTATAAAAACAACATTTAATTAAAAATAACACTGGAAAATCCATTTTCCCCCATTTAAAAATAGGATCTTTAATACCCTATAGATTTATAAGTACAATCCTATTAATATTCCTAGTCTGCATTTCATTCAGAACTTCGGGGCACCATCTTCAACATCGTTTCTATAGGAAAAATAATTGGGTTGAAGTATTATATTTCAACGAAAGCTTAATGCATTTTGTGGGCTTATGTTGCAATCTGTGGATTTAAAAAAAAAATAAATTCCCATAGTCTTTAAGTCAAATTATGCTCACAGCATAAAAGGACAAATTCTCCCTAGGGCTTGAAGGGTTGCAACTTTGAGAGAAAGCTGCAAAACCACCTTCATTTTGCATAGCAGTGATTTGAGCAAGTATATTTAAAGCTATTAATCTGGAATTACTTTATAAATGCTGCTTTACTGCAAAGTTAGCCAGATTTGAGACTTCTAAAGTACTTAATTCCTACTTGCTTTTGGGGATAACTTCAGCTCACCATATCAAACATGCTTAATGACTACCTAGGATTGACTTCTCAGTATTTGTAATGAATACATAATACATCGTTCTCCCCTCCGGGTTAAACAGGCTGCGTGCATCCATTATGGACGCTGTTGAGATAAGAGCCGGGTAG
>JARFYF010000056.1:9127550-9137656 GCA_030265395.1 Rhina ancylostomus
TCTATCATAAGAGGGATCTGTGCTCCAGACCTGGGCAAGGTCATCCTCAAAGCCGGCTTCACCTGCCTTGTAAAGACCACTTCAGCATGAGTGACATACCATTTTCAAACGACACATGTAAATAGGTTTGACACAAGTGCTGACAAAATGTACATTGTATCTTGAACACCACTAATAGAATTATTTGGCTATCTCAATGCACAGGCATGTCATATGTACAGAAGACCTGGAACTAAACTGGTATCTTACAAGATTGTGATTAAACCCATTGCATGCCATACCAGAAATATTGCAGACCACAAAAGAATCTATAAGCTAGCATTTTTCCAGGCCAGGTCCCTGAACAATTGATCCCCGAATATAGAGTATATATTTTATTACAGTTGTAAGTATCTAAGAAAAATAATAAAGTTGGTAATTTCAGAAGAGTTTTTTTCATCATAACAGCACTTCCAATATTGCGATAGTTGATCAATGAATACAATATCCTGAACCAAGAAGAATTTTAGTAGACAAGCTATTTAAAATCAATATTTTTCCAATTCTAAATGGTTTATAAAATATCATGATAACAGGAGTCAGTCACTCAAGACTGTCCCATCGTTGAATTACATCATGGCTGATCTATTCCTCAAACCCATCTACCCGCCTTAGCTCCATATTTCTAAATATCCTTAGCTGACAAAAATCTTTCAGTCTCAAATCCATCTTGAAAGTCTCCAAACCATCATCCCCAGCAGTTGGTGGCGTCAGCTCCAAATTTCTACATCTCTTTGCGTGATAAGTTGTCAAATTTCATTACTAAATGGCCCAACTCTGCTGTTAAAATGGTCTCAGGTTGAGATGAATCAGCATTTTTTTTTATAGTCTATTTTATTGATTCCTCTTAGCAGTTCAGATATCCTGACTAGAACATCTTTCTAAGTTCTACAAACTATAATTTTGCAACCTGTCTCCATAATTTAACACTCTTATTCCTATTATTATTCTGGTGACTTCACAGGCTAACAAATTCTTCCCAAGCGTGGTGACCACAAGTGAATACAGCACACTACAGAAGATCTGACCAAGGCTGAGCACAATTGAAACATAACTTCCTTTCTTGAGATAAAGGCACACATTCCTTTAGCCTTTTTGATTTAAAACATCTTCTGGTAATCTGTACATGTGGAGACTTAAATCTTTCTCTACTATATAGTTTATAGTCTCTGACAATACCCCAAATGAGAATCAACACATCTTGATGATGTACAACACTGTATCTACTGTATTTACAATTCAACATGTAATATGCAGCAATAATTTTGAACTACTAAACTACATACAACTTTATAATACTTTGGTGAATTGCTTAATATTGGTGGCAACATTGGCTGTTGCCTAATTGAAAAATCTTGGCAGAGATAGCCAGCATTAAAAAAATTATGGTTTGTAATACTAGGTTCAAGGAAGTATATGTGACCAAATGGTCTGTTCTCCATTGAATCAAGCATTTTACTGTAGGAAAGGCTAATGGTTGTGTCCTTTGCACTTGTACAATATCTTTATAATTGGGAATACATAATTGATGAGTATTTTTGAAAGCTAAGAAGAAATAATAGATGGATTAAAATAGTACATTTGAACATCTATTCATCATGCATCTATCCTTGTTTAGAATGTCATATGATTGCTACAAAGTCAATTAACATTTGATCTGGCAGGGTGAGCAAATACCACATCAATACTTTAACCTTCTAGTTCCAAAATCTGCAGACATACAAACTCTTCCTTAATTAGCAACTGGCCCGAGCACTGATTCTCATTTTCCACCTGTTTCTATATACATTCATATTGCATGTGCATACTGCCACTTCAGTACCAAGAGCTTTTTGTCTGTCTTTATGACAAAAAAAATGATGGTTCCACTTAAAAGTTGCTAGACCAGATGAACATTATAATTACAGATGAACAGCGTATTCTTTTGTAGCACTGATAATGAATAGCTACAGGGGCGAAGAAATGAATTGCTCATAGAAATGAGCATATGACATTCAACTCATATTCTCTGATCCTTCCATAATGTGTAATATCCCAAACCAGAGTGCCAGATTTACACGAAGCAGATTAATAATTTTTAATGAAGATATGGAACCAGACCACTTCATGACATTTTGCAGTGACAGTACGGGATACACAATCAGGGAATATGATAGCCTGTAATTAACTGTTTCCTAAGGTTAGGTATTAACATAATTAAATCTTTCATTTAGCATCTCACAACTACTAGCTGGGTCATATGTCAATAGGTCAATCAAAACCCAGGGTATTAAATAAACGTATTGAGCTTTGAGAGTAATGAACATGACCTACTTATTATTAGATGAGTCATAATATTTTTTGTCAATGTTATGTAATAAAATCCTCAAACTAGTCATCCTTAGACACCAACACAAAATTTTAGCCTATTCTGTAAGCCCACAAATAAAAAGTAAACTAAGTTGTTCATGTAAGAATGCAAAATCTTTACTCACAAACATGTTTCTTTAATCCTGCTGTAAATCTTATGCAACTATCAGGTGGAAATGGGAGTGACTTTGCCAAGAGGCAAGGAGCCACTGTACTCTGTATAACACCTCACTCAAGTGACCTCATCCCAGATCAAAACACAACTACACTAAAAAGAAATAATTGAAATGAATTTCTACAACTTGCAAATGCAAGGAAACAAAAACAGAAATTCTTGGAAACACTTAGCAGATCAGGCAGCACCTATAGGAGGAGGGGAAAATAATGTTTTGGGTCTGGGACCCTTCAACAGAACTGGGACACACTGGTCTGTAGTTCCTTGATTTTCTGGCAAATTCAAGGCCTATGTTGATTATTAAAGAATTTTGACCCAACTCAATTTGGATTTTGACTTCTATATAAAGATAAGATCTTTATCTTTATTAGTCACACGTACATCGAAACACACAGTGAAATGCATCTTTTGTGTAGTGTTCTGGGGGCAGCCCACATGTGTCACCACGCTTCTGGTGCCAACATAGCATGACCACAACTTCCAAATCTGTATGTCTTTGGAATGTGGGAGGAAACCAGAGCACCCAGAGGAAACCCACGCAAACATGGGGAGAACATACAAACTCCTTACAGACAGTGGCTGGAACTGAACCCAGGTTGTTGGTGCTATAATAGCATTACGCTAACTGCTACACTACCGTGTTGTTAATTCTATCAACAGCTTAGTAAGAACTCAAGAGATGGGAGTCGTTGACCATGTTCAGCTATTCCCGATGGGTAATCCTATTTTTGGCTTTAGCCCCACTTTTCTGTTCAAAATGCATAACCCTCAACTCTCCTATAGCTGAAAAATCTCTCTCAGTCATGTGTATAATTAATGACTCCGCACCAAATAACCCCTCAGGGATACAGATACCCAAAGAACACAATCTCTGTAGGAATCTCATCTCAGATTTGTGGCCAGTCTCTTAACCTGAGACCAAGACCCTTACAGTCTTGACTCCCAACTGGAGTAACATTCTATAAAGATCCTTTGGAATCTTATGCGTACATAGAAATACACTGAAATTACAATGTAAAAGCAGGAAATTTAGGCAGCCTGCCATGACAGTTATTATTCACAAGGTAATTGTCTTAATCATTTTTAACATTCTGCTCCAATGCATCCAATCTAATCAATAACATAAACACTGCCAGAATCTCTATGAAAATGAATTCCACAGCTTTCTGTACAAGGTATCTCTCTCTTGCTCTCTGCTCTAAACCTCTGCATGTAATCATGTGTATATCACCCTTTCTCTAAGGGCAGCAAGTTTCTTCAGTCCCTGAAGAAAAAGACCAAGAAGTCCAAAACTTCCATTTCTGGATTTTACTGAATTAGTTGATTTTTGCGAAGATGACATCCCATCTCTGAGCCCCAAAAACACATGATATCTAGAGATGTAATGCATCTATGAACAAACAGCCAACCAACATTTTTGGTTAAAATTCACCTGTGAATACTTGCCATCTGGTTGAGGTAATGCAGAATTTTTGCTACGTGAAGGTTAGGCTTACATTAGTAAAAGGAAATGCCAGATATTTTGTTAAATGCAAAATCATAACAGAAATCATTAACAAAGAATCCCGATGAACATTAGCAGTGAGAGAGGGCTACAATGCACAAAATCCTGCTCCCACTAAAGCTATATACTCTATTAGTGTACTGTCTCAGTATGAACAGATAAATGTCAGTCTCTAAAAGGAAAGCATTTAAGTAAATTAACAATCCGTTTGGAGAACATGGAACCATATCAGTACCAGAAATGTGAATGCACAATTTAAACTCTATAGCATCCAATGATGGCTTATTTGTTAATTTTTAGTTAGCATTGTACGTCTGCTAATCATTAGATGTGGTGACGTAAATTTGCGCTTGCAGTTTCAGATTAACTATAATATTAATTCACATTGAAGAGTTTCTCCATTTTTGCATGGGGTAAAATAATGCAAATATTCCAAATGTCAAGTACGTAATTGAGAAGAAAGGATAGGGCCTATTACTGAAAACACCATGGAAATGCAGAGGCTGCTTTTGCTCAGGACAAAAGCAGGGAAGTGCTAATTGCTGATCTGTATGTGCATTGAGCATAGGAAGATGCTGGGGAAAAGGGTTTGTTTGTCACCAGTCTCTCAGCTCACCACGGTAGTCATCCAGCAAGTCAGGGAGTATCTAGAAAATAATTGTATTGAACTGTTTAGATCAATAATCTTTCATCAGAATTTGATAAAAGGTCACGAGCCTGAAACAGGTCAATGGGGGTGACACAATGGCACAACTGTCTCACAGCTCCAGGGACCAGAGTTCAATCCTGACCTCAGCGCTGTCTGCGCAGAATTTCTGCCTGTGCTCTAGTTTCCTCCCACATCCCAAAGTTGAGCTGGAAGGGTATTTAGGCCTTAGTGTAATGGCAAAAAAAAGTGGCAAAAAAGAATCAAAGGGAAGTTCATGGACAAGTGAGAAAGGCCAAGTTACAGGGCTGCAAGGAAATGAGCGAGGAATTGGCCTGTTAGGATTGTTGTGTTGGGAACTGGCATGAGGCAAATGTTCTCCTTCCATGTCACGATAAGTAACAATGACTATGTTTTTCCCCTCTGTGAATACTGCCCAACCTGCTGTTTCCAACACTGATTTTATATCAAATTTCCAGCATTGCCAGTTTATATATGCTTTTTGCATCACCATGGTTATCATGACAAATTTTGTTCAAAACATCTTCAAAAATTTTTAATATTTGTCACAGTGTGCTCTTGTGCCAGTTCTATAATCAGAGAACAGAGAAGCTTGCTTAAATTGTTGTTTCTCGTGTTTTTAATAGCCTTCTAACTGCAGCAAGATCACAATTCTTCACCTTGCACAGGCGTTCAAACAAAACTCCAAATGAACTAGCCCATTACTTTGGGATTAAAAAAAAGACACTTCCCCTGGAATAGATACCTATTTTTAGTTGGTGTTGAAAAATAAATGGATGAATTTCCCCTCATACAACAAAAAAAAATACAAGAATTGAACCATATTCGCATTTGAACTAATAACCAATAGTTGCAATGGGGAGCAGCAGCATTTGAAGGGAGTGCTTCCAACAGTGTGTTCTGTTTAAGATAAACTATTTAGTTCTGCCTGTACCATCACCAAAAGAGCTGCGATAGACTTCCTGCCTGGTGTCACATCACTGCTCTGTGCATCTCAGGCTGTTCTACATTGGTTCAGCTCCAATAATAATATACAGTACTTCCATATTCTTCTTACTAGGCTAACAATGCTCCATTAATCTTCAAGCAATAAGGAATAGACCCTACAGCAATTTAACAAAAAAATACTCACGTTAGGTGCTGGAACAGCAGAATGCAGTTGCCATAATGAGGACATATGTCTCCTTTAATTGTCCCTCGTGCTTGGCAACAGCATAAAAAGGTCCACGTAATTTGTTGTTGCAGTAGCCAAGGGCATGCCCAGAGCTTTTCCACAGACTAAACGCACACATTCAAATTGCCACATTCAGCATAAGACACCCAACGCTGTACTTCAGGCTCTACAGTTTCAGGATATGAAAGTCCCAGAGGTTGAAGGGTATGGTTATAATAAGTTTTGATTCTGAGATACAGTCAGACCAGCTGCAAATAAGGAAGTCTGGTAACTGTTATAGAGCTGGACATTTCCTTCTGTGTAACAGATATTGCAGAACTGACATGAAATTTTCTGATAACACGGAATGAAATACAGCTTTCTGAAATAGTTCCACAGTCCACAGATGATTGTATCATGAATTTCTTCCAGCCCCATCCAACATCTCTGCACTCCCTTATTAGTTCCACCTGAATCATGCATCCTGTTCTACCATTACACATTCTGTTGAAGGCCTGGTTTAAACAGATGAAAACAACATATTTGATTTAAAAAATTCCTAGTTAACTCTACAAGTCAAAAAAATATGCAAGATACTTGCCAATAGAGAAGTGCCTTTATAGAGCAGGCGTGTTGTTGTAAGGATTTGAAGACACTTCAAGATTTAGTGAATGGGATGCCTGAACCCAAATAATAAAAGCAGTCTTCCAAATGTCAATCACTAATTATTACCCATCACCAGCTTCATAAACAAGTCAAAATGGTCAGTTTAATCAATTCCATCCTGAAATAGCAAGCTTTTCTTTAAAATGATACTTCTTTAGGTAAGAGTGGATGCAAAGCATGGGGACAAAGCCTGCCGGATGGAAGGATTAGTGCTGCTTGCTGCCACTGCTAATCACTGTCTGGTCTTAGATATACACTTAATCCCCAACAATTTCTTGTATATCCCAAACCAATCAGTCTGGGTTTTTAAAATTTACTTTATATCACCCTAAAAGCCACCTACCTAGAAATTGATCTTTGTGGTTACAAGCTGAGAAATGGCGCAGTTTGCTAACAACTGCTTTAGTCACAGTCCTGCTTTTGTAAAACTCAGTAATCAAGAGACACCAAAAAGTGATGGGCAAATGGCGAGTTGGGCTGAGGGATGGATCCTCCATTTGAGAATCTCAGTGGCTGCAGATTGAAGTCTGGGGTGGGGGTTGAGGGGTGCAATTGGAGTAATTAGGGCTTTTGGGGAAGAGATTTCTGATATTGAGGCCTGGTCTTGAGATCAACTTTTGATCAGTATTCAGGAGGTTACAGAGAACTGGGGGAATGAGTGATTGCTGTCGGTCATACAGCATGGGAAGAGGCCCTGCAGCCCACTGAGTCTGTGCCATACATCAACCACCCATTTTTACACTAATCCTACCCTAATCTATTTTATTCTCCCCACATTCCCATCAATTACCCCCGAGATTCTACCCCTCACTTACACACTAGGGACAATTACAGAGGCCAATTAATTTACCAATCCTTGCATTTTTTGAGATGTAGGATAAAATCAGAGCACCAACAGGAAAACCACATGGTCTCAGGGTGAACACGCAAACTCTGTACAAACGGTATCCACAGTCAGGATTGAACCCAGTTCTCTGCTGTTGAGGCAGCGGCTCTATAAGCTGCCCCTGTGTTAGAGGGATTTTCACTGGGGAGGGGGTTGGGGGGGGAAATGGGGAATAGACAAAAACCTTGAGAGCACTGAGGAGAGCATTTAGGTTTAATAAGGAGCCTATCAGGGTCAGATTCACATGGCTGGGAGCACTTCCAGGAAACATCCTGTAAATAAAAGTCCACAGGCACAGTGTTAGGAAAATATAATTCTGGGTGTAACCAACAATGAACACTTCTGGGAACAATGCAACCTAATTTCTCAGACGTGCTCCGAAGCAGCTTGTTCTAAAGAATGGTAATAATGTCATTCTGATTGCAACTGAAAGGGAAAGGGAATCATTAGCATAACCAGAACTGTCTAGGTGAGTATCTGGAGTAGTGCGATTTGATCTGGTGAAAGCTGTATTTATGTTCCTCTCTGTAAATAATGGACTTTCAGACCAGTTGCACTGAAACACATAGCCTTGCATCCAGATTTCTAATTTGAATCTAAACTACTTTGGACAGGTTTACCTAAAATATTTCGAAGTTTCCTTTTTACTACTTTTCCTTGAATTTATTTAATTTCTTCTACCATATTTGATTTCTTTCAGCATTTTAAATATGTTAATAATTTCATTTTCATTCCAATGAGACATGAGACTGTGTTCTGCTACTCTTGTAAAACAAAATGCTTCAAGTATATTAAGAGGGGATAAAGACTAAGCATGACAAAAATAGAGGCTTTTAAAAGGTTTTTGAGTGATGTTAAGGAAAATGAGTATCTAGGGAACATAATTTGAAGCTGAGTCAATACCATCCATGTTGTTTCAAAGATCAGGCATCTATGGTGAAGAGAAGGAAGTGTGAACTGTGTGCTTGGAAATGTAGTTGGAGCTACACACCACAGGAAAAATGTGATGGTGCTGGAGAGGGTGCAGAGCACATTTACTAGGATGTTGCTTGGGATGGCACATTCCATTTATGAGGAGAGACTAGGTCTATTTTCCCTGGAACAGAGGAGGTCAAGAGGGGAGATGATAGGATTAATATGGATGAGTTTGCACTGGTTGGCACGGACGTGGTCATTGTTTTTCAAAATTCTTTAGATCCTGTAATGGTTCTGGGAGTTTGGAGAGTAGCAAATATGACCTCACTATTTTAGGGAAGGAGAGAAAGCACAGAAAACTACTAGCCAGTTCGGCTTACATTAGTAGCAGTGAAAATGCTGGAATTTAAAGTGAATATTAGATTATCTAGAAAATGACACTAGGAATGAGCAGTCAGCATGGATTTAGGGAAGGGAAATTATGACTAATCTATGGAAGTTCCTTGAGGATGTGACTAGTGGAACCAGTAGATGTGATATATTTACATTTTCCAACACAGGTGGGTCAACAAGATTACAACACATGGAATTGATGTATATATTGCATGGATTGAAATTTGGTTAACAGACAGAAATCAAACACTGGGAATAAACAGGTCTTTTTCAGGGTGCAGGATGTAATGTGTGGGCTACCACAGTGATTGATGTTTGGGAATAATAACATGCAAAAAAAGTGAGGTTGTTTACTTTGGTGCACAAATAAAAGGCAAAGTATTTTTTAAATGATGAGAGAATGGGAAATATTGATGCTCAAAGGGATCTAGGTGTCCTTGTAGACAAGTCACTGAAAGCTAACATGCAGGCACAGCAATTAAGAGAAATGTATTATAAATAGCAAGAAAAATGTCTTACTGCAGTTATGTAGTGTTTTGGTGAGATCACACCTGGAGTATTGTGTACAGTTTTGTTCTTCTACTCAAAGGATGTTCTTGCCATAGAGGGAGCGCAACAAAGGCTCACTAGACTGATTGGTTCCTGGGATGTCAGGTTTGTTGTATGAGGAAAGATTGAGTTAACTAGGCCTTATTCTCCATGGTTTAGAAAAATGAGGTGATCTCCTTGAAACTTACAAATTGATCCGGGGTTTGATTGATAGATGTAGGGAAGTTGTTTCCCTGGCTGAGGAGTCTACAACCAAGGGGTCATGGCCTACCCCTTATTCTTTTCTCAGAGTGGTGAATCTATGGAATTTTTACACCAGACTGTAGAGGCTAAGTCATCAAGTTAAATCAAAACAAAGGGCAAGACATTTCTGGAAATTACAAGAAACAAAGGATATTGCAATGGTGCAGAAAATGGAGCTGAAGCAGATAGTCAGCCATGATCTTGATAAATGACAGAGCAAACCCGAAGGATCAGATGACCTACTCCTGCTCCTGCTGTTAGGTTATGGGGTACAAAGCCATACAAAAGGACCTACGCTAGGCTGAAAATGTGAGTAAAAGCAGCCAATCCATAAAAGGACAAAATCAAAGATTAGTACTTTTGTAGCGGCTAGCTACACTGAATAAAGACACGAGACACTTGCTTGGAGTCCAAGAGTCGAATGAACGACTGGGGTGCGCTGTCCCTTTAATAAACACCATTCCCGCACTGACGTCACGCACAGGTCACGTGACCTTCCCGCGCGTGGGCTCCACTAGCCCACAAAGAAGGAGTGCCCCACGCCATCTTGTGTCGGGGCCTCCGACG
>JARFYF010000056.1:9137901-9152253 GCA_030265395.1 Rhina ancylostomus
ATAGTGAATGTTAATCAGCTGACAGAACTAGTGAAATTAACAAAGCTGATGATTGATCTCAAAATTGGAAGAGGTCAAGAAAGATAAGAATTAAGTCATGGCTGGAGTCACACTTCCATAAGCAGGGTCTAAGTATCACTGGCTGATTGGAACCAGATTGGAAGAATTTGAATAAAAATGGATGGGAAAGGTGAGTACAGAGTTCTGCAGCAGTATTACGAAGAAAGGTCAAAGTATTGCAGAAATTCTGTAACACTTCACGATGTAGAACACTGCCCAGGCATGAGAAAAACAATGTCTAAGTCAATGCAGGCAACTTCCCCTCTAATTAAAACTATTAGGATTGTGCATCTGTATATTTAGTAATTATCTTACCATATAGAATTATATTGAGTGATTCACTTAAATGCCAGTTGTCTTGGTACAGATTCTAATTAGTCAACATATTTTCCCCAGTGTAGTTTAAGTCCAAATAGCTCACTACTATGAAGATTTATTTGAGTGTTCTCAGAGCAATGACATAGATCCAATGGTAGGAAACTCACTAATCACAGTAAACACTCATCACTTCATGTTTCCAAAAGACTGATAGCAAATATTGCTTCAGCTATATTTAAAATAATGAGTAGCAGTAATGTAGACAAACTGCAGTTCCTGTTCTAATACTTGGCTTTATTCACCCTCAAAGTTGTAATGCTCCCATTTCATTGTCCCTTCTCCAAATGCACGAGTCAATTTAGACATTACCATGCAAACATTTTATATACAACTGTATGGTATGTTGAGTACAGAAATTTGGTTCAACTAGTCCATGCTTGCAGTTACATTCCACTCAATCCTCTTCCAGTCTTTCATCATTTAACTCCCTGAGTACAACCCTGTATTCCAATCAACTCTTACCTCACCACTGCCTCTCTTGATGCCTCTAATGTTTCTAAATTGTCAGTGTTTAAATGACACCTTGTACAGGCCATTTGAAGATCAAGACCTGGCACAAAACCCATGGTCTACCAGCCTACGATGATTCCTGCTCTCTTCCATGCTTCTATAAACTTGGATTACCTATAGCAGGCATCTCAAGGCACTGGAAAGATATCACTGATAATATTTTCCACAATATCCTCCAAAGTCACTGAAACTTTCAGTAAACTAACATAGGTGTCTTCTCCCAGGCTAATAGCCCCACTGCAGACAGCCTAACTATTCAGTGAGCTATGTTGGTCAGGCCATGTCATTCACATACCTTGTCACTAGACTCCCAAAACACACACACACAAACCACTGAAGGAGATTGGAAAATATTTAAGGATATGCTCTAAGCCTCCTTGAAAAAATGCAACATCCCACTGTCACCTGGGAATTTCCAGCCCAATCTACTCAAACTGGATGAACAGTATTTGAGAGGGTATCGAGAACCCCAGGTTCATATGCCAGGAGGACACAGAAGCCCCCAGAAGTGGTGCAAGGAGCACACCACCTCACATATCACCCACCTGCCTACCTGGTTAGGTACCTGCTCCCCAACTATGAAAGAGACTGCTATTTCTGCACTGGCCTCATCAATCATCGAAAGTGGATCCAAATACTGGAGGCCAAAGCCATTGTTTTCAGTCCCTGTCAAAAACCCTGTTCCCCAGGCATCAACTCCATCCCCCTCTGGCAACAGTCTGAAATCAAACTAGATAATTTGTCATCTTGGTGTCAGACATGACCCAAGTTATGTTTAGCATCTCATATCTGAGCTATTAAGACTACATATTTCCACCTCTTTAACAAATTTGTCTCTGAGCAACTCTGATCATCTGTTCCTAAAACCTCATCCATGGCTTTGTGATCAGGAGATTTGATTTCTCTAATGCTAGAAGTGCAGATACAGCAGCATGAGATGGGCAGCTGTAGAAAACAGACATTTCTGACTTGGAGAAATTTGCTTACCGACAGTTCTCAGGTACAGAACCCTCACATCACCTGGGGATTGCCTGTACCTCTTCTTCCTGTACTTTGAAGTCAATCTTTTGTTTGATGACACTCTCATCATGGAACATTTTTGCTTCATCATAGTCAGTGATAACATTATTGCTATCTATGTTATTCAGTACAACTTCTCTTTACAATAGTGAACTCTACATTCTCACCATTCTCAGTATTATAAAGTTACTTTTGAATTGCCTATCTGATTTCTATTCTCTCTATTACAATCTTTCATGATTTTAAAGTTCATCATTTTTCTTTCCAAGATAAAAGACAGCAGACCTGTTTAACCTTTTCCTACCAGATGTAACCAGGCAGTTCTGGTTCTAACCATGCAAACCTTTTATTGAATCCTGCATCCAACCATATATTATATTCTTACAACATATAAAACAATTAATTATTTTTTGGTGGGGTGGGGAGGGCAGTAGTTATTGTTGATACTTGGGCAAATACTTAGCTCCATGAGAGGGAATTGAGATAAATGAGCAGGTAATATTTTTGATGGTGATGGTTGAAGATGAATGTGAGGAACACTGCTTGCTCTTCTTCACAGAAGTGACATGGAGTCTTTCACATCATACCTAACTGGCACATAGAGCAAAGCATCACATCCAAAACAATCCTGACAAAAGAGAATTGTCTCAATCCTGCACTTATATAAGCTCAGATCATGGACTCAAAGCTGCTCTGAAGTCAATGAGTGATTTGAGAGTGGGGAGAAGTGACAGCTTGTTGGTTGTATCATTCTGGATGTGGCAGGTTCATAATATTTCTCCACTGTTGAGGAACAGTTCCACAAAAGCTAAGTGGGAGAAAGTACTCATTACTCTGAATAGCTCTTATATACATGCCAAATTAGCTGGTTAAGCAAAGGATGAAGCAGTAGCCTAACCGCCAACTCAATGCACAAATTACACATGATGTGAACAGATGAGAATGCTTAAAGATGTTAGAAAGACTAAATGTTTTGGAAACCTAAGAACTCCAGTACAGTTGGGCTGGAACCATGGAGTCATCCCTTAGTAAAGAACAATGCTGTAAAAATATTTCAATGCCTGATAATAGAAAACATTTTTATCAGCAATAATAGTGATCACCAACTGAATGTTGGCACATTTTCAATAATACATAATAATACAGATATTGAGGAAGATGCTTTTCAGAATATAATCAATTACGAACACAGCTGAAGATTACACAATAGCTTCAAGTTCCTCCACAGCAGCCAGAGTTAACTTTTTCCAAAGTGACTTGTTCATCTTAGTAAAACTGTTCACCAATCTGCTGATTTGAAAATGACACCATTGCTGATCAAATCTTTTTTAACAGCACCATTAATAATTTTATTAAATGGAACACATTTCATTCAGTTTACTAAAATTCCAGAAAATATTGCTGCCATGCATTAGCGCAACTTAAAATCCAATGATATAATTGATGATGGACAGCTCCAATTCTTTTTGTAAATGATCCATTTTATTCTTCTAGTTAGCTCCATGACACATACAGGTTAATCAAGCAGTTTCAAGAAATCTTATAAATGTTCAAAACCACCATCAGTACTTCTTAGATAGTCCCTCAGAGTTGAGGATGACCTACTTCCACTCCAGATCTAGGGTAACTGCTGTGAGGACCTACAGACTCTGTCACAGGTGAGGCAGGAGCAGCTGGATGGGTTATTTATCAGGCTCCTACTTCCTGCTGTTAATGTTGGGCTTCTGCATGCTTTTGATGAAGTAACCCCAGGTCCTCAGTGCCATCCCGAATGCAGCTACCCCATTTTGAGCAGTGATTGTTCAGGAATTATGAAGGTTAGGCAGGAGGACAGAAGAAGTTTTATAGGATGAGTTTGCCTTCAGGAATAAGCTATTCAAGCACCTCACATTTTCCCATGAGGTATTTATACAAGATTTTCAGGGTCAGTCTGGTGTGGAATGGGTATGTTGCAATCATCAGTGCACATGCTCCAAACCTGGAAAAACTGAATGAGGCTAAGAATGACTTCTACTCCATCCTTGGGGTGGGGGATAAAAAGCCTGGCTTGCATTCTAGAGGGAGATTACCTCCAGGCTTTGAAAATATGCATAAATCATTTCCTCTGACATCCTGCTAATCCTTTTAAGAGGGACAGAACTCAATGTAGTGTGCCTGTCTCAGCTGTCAGGGGTTCAGATGTCAGGCATCAAACAACACAGCCTTTCCAATGGAGCTGGCTGTAATTAGTCTCAGTGCTAATGTTGGTCTGGGTGTGGTTGCTGATGTTGATTCACTTATCCCACCAGTGGATTAGGAAGATTTTGTGGAGATAGCATTGTTAGTACCTCTCATTGTTTTGAAGTGTCTGTTGCATGTAGACAATATCTCAGAAGCACACAATAAGGTGAAGATCATTGCCCAATAGACCATGAACTCTGTGCCAAGTCTAGAGCCTTGATCTTCAAACAGCTGGCCAAAGATCATGCTGATTTTCTGAAGACACTGGTGAATTTGATTACCGATGCCTGATTTTGTTGAGAGGTGTCTCCTGAGCTATGGAAGGAGGTCCATATTTTCCAGGGTCTTGTCAAAGATCTTCATCAACAGGGTTCAAAACACCACACTGAACAGAATGCAAAAAATTGCTACCAATATTTGTGGCATTCACCGCAAACCCAGGGGCTAAATTCAGAAGGCACTAATTATATATTAGCTCACTGTCCCCACCGTTACCAGTAATTATGGCCCTTGCCATGCTTTAAGTGATGAGAGAAGCTGATTTAATAAATACATGGAATAACATTGATGTGTAGCAAGGACTAAAGTTATGACTAAGCAGCAATGTTCCTGCACATTTTCATAAACAGTGGGTAGACTCTGTTGAAGTCTCCATTACATCCAACGTTTTAGTTGTTCAATTTGTCAAAAACTTGTTTTTATCACTCCTTTATACTAAATATAGTCTCCATAATTTGGTTTTTTTTTGCTGAAGCAGCAATGTTTAAGTGTGAAATCAAACACTGAAAAAGGGAAAATGTTTGTAACCTTGGAGCTTACCTTAGCCTTCCCAGTGCTTTGCAGAATGTGTACCAATGCACAAGCCATCTCTTCCTTGCTCTTCACGCTCAGCACAGGCTCCAGCACTGTACACATGAGCATATAGTTATTTGTAATGTATTCAGCAAACTCTTTGTAGAGCTCCATTGGAAGAATGCTCATGCTCTGGTAGCGAGATTTGATTCGAATCATTGGGCCTGCTGATTTGCCTTTGCTAGGATTGGGCACACTCACAGGATACCACTTCTCCAGGAACTGTCGCCCCGTCACAGTTGCTATAGGAATATTCACCAGACCCACATAATTATTCTTATCTTTCTTTTTCTTCTTATCGGTCTCTTTGTACAAGTGCACTGTAATGTTTTTTACTGTGGGCAGGTTACTGAATTCAAAGTGTTCTCCCCAGAAAACATTGTCCGTTTTCAGCTTGCAGGTAGTCCGTGCATACAATGTGTCATCAAGGCAGAGTTCACAGAAGTACTTTTTCTTGGCTGGCAGATCCTTGGCTTCAATAATCCACAGTTTGAGCAGGTTCTCCACACGTCTGCTGTTATCCTAAAATGACACAGGAAAGGATTAAGTTCAAGATCCCCTCGTGGCTATAACTGTAATTTAATCATTGTTAGTCTCTCTTCTTAGTCAATTTAAGACCGATATAATATCAGTAATTTGCATCTACTGAGTTATCACACTCTGCAAAGATAATCAGTTTGATAACTTAAAAATAAATCCTTTTTTATTAACACAATTTGCTTCCTGATATTACTCTTAATTGCAAAATAGAATGAACCATATACATTTTGCAGATCTTGATAAACTATCTGGTTAACTGATATTAACTTACACATGACTGGATAAAGAGTATAATTCACTCCCAACAGAGAGATAAAAGTCTACTTTTATAGCATGGTTTCTATGCATCAGTGTTCACCTTCTTTTCAATCCTTCAGGCTTTGCACTCTGAGCTCAGGGGCAGGTAGCCCTGAACCTTCAACAAGACAAGTGACAGCAGCCTACAGATGGCCATTCCCCATCTATTTCAGGGCTAGTGCCTAAATTGGAGTCAGCACATCCTTTAGTGGTGTAATCAATGATAGATACTTATGAATAATTTGCAAACCCCAGTGTGTGTTCACCGTTAGGGGAAGTGCCTTCATCCAAGACCATTTTTAAAATGTTAACAGTTTCTCTCCAGAGATGGGCTATCAAAGGTATAGTTATCACCCATTACTAAAATGAATGGATTGCTAGGCAACTTCACGAAACATTAAGTGTCACTGAAATAGCAGGCTCCTTTCCTCAAGAAACATTAGTTATCCAGTTAGATCCCTCAGGTGCAGATTGCTCTCACAGCAATATTGCTCCTCCTAACCCACAAATTACCAGATTTATTTGGTTTCACTAGGTTTCGGTGAAGCAGATGGTCATAGTAGCTGAGTGCTAATGAGATTTCAGTCGTGAGCTTGTTACTGTAAACTTCAGAAGCATCCAAGGCTTTGCATGTTGTCAGGAATGAGTTTAAGAATGGGAGGTTTCCAAAGGATGAGAGAGAGGTTCAGTGGTTGAAGGCCTGATGTCAGAATGGCTCTGGGGCTCCTGTCAAGAACTTTGGAGGAAAAACTGTTAGATCAGAAGGATGGAAGTATGGTACAAGAGCTCAACAGGTTACGAGTGACTAGACTTACGGAAATCCGTATTTAATCAAATTCTCCCATACATTTTTAAAGGATTTTTCAAGCTAGTAATAATAAAAGTATCTTTCAAGGTGTCCATTAATGACTGGGATACAGTATATATGGGGTTGAGAGGGAAAAATAAATCAGCCATGACCAAATGGCGGAGCAGAATCGATGGACCAAATGGCCTAATTCTACTCCTATGTTTTATCGTCTTATATTCCATTTGTTTAATTATGGGCAGTGTTACAGTGAATATTCAATGAAATGAAAGAATTATAGCAAGTGCATGTATGGCGATATGATATGGGTTACTATAAAAAATAGATGGTTCTGAAGCACTTGAGGCAGGTACATTAACAACATTTAAAAAGCATGTGGACAGGTACATGGATTGGAAAGGTTTAGAGGGACATGGGATGAGCTTAGATGGGAATTTTGGGTGGCATGGACCAGTTGGGCCGAAGGGCCTGTTTCCATGCTGTATGATTCTATGACTTATGGAGAAATCGACTCACGGACAGCTCTCGGGAATGGAACCCCTATGTAAGCTGGGGACTGCCTATACTGGATGTAATGCAGGATCAGAGAGGGAGAACGGTGGGGATATACACAAGTCTAAAGAATAGGTATGGACTTACTTTACTGGGGTACTAATTCAGTCTAGATTTTGAAGAACTGGTTGTCCTGGGATGCTCAAGCATGGTTAAGACCATGTGGTCTAATTTTCCCTGCGATGTTCCAAAAGGATATTGCATAGGAGTGACATAATTTGATTACAGTCTCATATGGCAACTGCATCAGACATAAACACATGGCTCATCCAGAAAAGTGCCTGGTTGCATTTACTAAGTTAAGAGCAAGGGCATTTTTTTGAAACAGTGGTTAAAGCAGATAGTGCTGAATTAAGGAGGTGTACAGAATACCTTGGCTATGGCACTTAAAATGAGTTCTGATCTGCAGGTGATGTGCCTTAATCAGTAATTGGCCTTCCGGAAACTAAATGAAGAATGGCATCAGTTAGAAATGTAAACATATCCGATAATTGCAACATGAATACCCTTTTATATTGGGATTGTAGCCAAGTCCTTTGATGTGTATAACTTGCATGCAAGACCCATTAGGGAAGCCAAACATTTTTTAAATTGGGGTCATATCAAAAACTATTTTCAAAAAGATCTTAAGCCATATAAAATTATTTCCTCAACACTACCATTTTAACAATGCACAGCAAAAACTACAGGCTGTGTGATAGCTTTGTAAAAGTTTACAGCCAGATTTATCACTGCTGTCCTTTAGTTGCAAGGAAGGAGATCTCTCTCACATTGGGGAGGATGAGAGGGGGAAATAGCCCTGGAGGAGTGGTCCAATTATTTTGTATATTTTAACATGCTGAGCACCTGATTATGTTCAACCCGAACCAAACTCCTTCACTTTCTGCTGCAGTCCAGGTTTGCTCTACAAGATAAGACCTCAGGAAATTATTCAAATTACAGAGCTCTTTGGCAGCGGGCCAGCATTTATTTAGAATCTGTTTTACACAGCTTACATTGGTGAAGCTCAAGGGGATTTCAAATAAATTATAAGACAACTCCTGAAGAAGAATGACAAAAGGATTGCAACATCTAACTTAAATCATTTTCTGATACAACTGTCAACTCCCAACTGCAAATGAAGTTTGTTTCAGGGTCTAGTGCAGTAGATAACATGCCATTATGTAGACATACTGTTAAATATAATTGCCTTATTTGAGAGGAATCTTATACTATGACATTTCCAAATGTTGACTAACTGTACTGTTAGAACTCTTAATGTTCACATGGGAAATCATTGCTGCTACATCTATGATACCAAACTATATACAATTCAAGTGATATGAAATGGAACTTCAAAAGTAACATGGAAACTGTGCTCAGAAACATTTCCAATGAACGTTGTACATAATGCAATTGGAAATCAATGCACAATTCAAACTACTTTTGAAATCCAAAAACATAACTACTGAAGTGCTGCTTTCTATTATGTTTAGTTAGAACTCAATTCCCTATTAATAGCCTGTTTGTGTTTGGTGGGTTACAGAAATAATAATTTTTTTTATCTTAACTCAATATGTTCAGCATATATTCAATTTGCTCATGTTGTGTCAGTAAGTTGCTTTCAATGATTGCAGGTTTTTTTTCTTGTGTATATAACTCAATAGTCAGGTCCTAATCTGACTTCTGGGCGCAGTCCAGCCATGAGGTGTGAGACCACACCACTTCCTTCTGTTTTCATATTCCACCATGGTACAAAAGCTACATTCTACCTCCTTAACTTGGAATTGAATCATCATCTCCTGAAATAAATTATACTCCTGGTCACACACTCACAACACAAAATATTAGTTGCACAGCAGAAGGAATGCACAAGATTGAAGAGAGTTTTGCTAACTAACATTAAGTGGGGAACAGACATCTGGATAATTCTCTACAGACACACGTCTGAAATAAAATTGAGTATCCCACTCTAAAAAGGATGCTGACTGTAGCTATTTATATTTGACGCCAACCTTGCATTGTCCCTGGAGGTATTCTGATGTCAGTCTCAGGGTTTGCCGAATCTTGGTAGCCAGTGGTGACATTCACTTTTTGTTTAATACTTTATTTGACAAATCACATTTGTAAACAAATTGTTCAGAGTGCTTCGTGGGAGAAAGGATGAATAAGGACACCAGGCAGGACAAAAACAGGTAAACAATGAGAAACACGAGGAGGCTGAAGACAACTGCAAATCACCAACTAAATATTTATGATGCTTTCCATGGAAATGCATAACTCAGTTTAAACAAATTGCCAATAGCCTGAAACACTGTTCTATGTAAAAGCTCAAAAATTAAATACTATTTTGTACTAAAAATGGCTCTAAAAGGCAGCAACTTCCTTGAACATTATTAGTCCATTCTTTTACCTTATTTGGCTGCACTGCACGCCTGAGATTTTCCATCCACTTATCTCTTTCTGCTACTGAACGGCACGAAAAACATTTGCTGCCTGTTGAAGTTGTCACCTGCAGTAAAGATAAATTAATTGCATATTATTTTAGTTGTAATCCTTTAAAAAAATCATGTTTTGCACAAATCCAATCAATAGGTTTCTATCAGTTAAACAATAACTTCATTTAGAAGTGATAAACATAACCAACCCAGTTCCCCACAATTTTGTGACCTGCAGATTAGAAGGATTTTAAATTTATTTCTGTAGATGAGTCAATGGATTTCATGTGGAATGCTACAGATGGACACCAGAACCGTCAACAGGGGGACTGATCAGCCATTGTACCTCCTCAGGAACGCCTGCTGAAAATGCACAATGGGCCAAGGATAAAATTGTCCTCAGCCCAGATGCCTCAAGACATAAACTAATGATTAGAAGTGATTAGTGCCTAGTTGGAGGCAAAGTAGTTAAGGTAGAGCCATACTCCAAGAAGCAACACCTTTGGGTGAGAGTACCAAAGAACAGAGAGCACCAATGTTTTGTAATTAGCAACAAATGCTTTGGGCATCTAAAACTAATTGTGTGGTGTCAAAATGACAGCAAAAGAGTGAATGCAATTTCAATGTGAGGGATCTTTTCTAGAATTATAATTGTTTAAAACATGGCTTCCTGTAATTAAATACAAGGGCTTTGCTTCATTTTAAAATAAAATGAACAAAATTCATATTTAGATTCTCATCAGTCCTGTTGAAGTATTGAAAATGTTGTACAGATATGGAACTGGAGTGCATGGTCTCCTATTCAATGCCAAGCAAAAACATCATGGATGATACATCATGAATTGGTGCAATATTGTGAATTCATTTAATAGTCCTATATAATATGTGGAAAATAAAGAACAATAGATCTTTTGTACCCACACTGCTGTGTGCCCTTGGCATGAAGAACATTAAGACCTTGGCCCTTCTTGACATTCTCCAAACTGAAGGAATATATGACTCCTCTAAAGAATCACTGGAGGAAACCGATGGCTTCACTTCACTTTGGCCTTTGTTATATTATTTTTAAACATAGTTACCTCATCAAAAAAGAGTACATCCAGTTGAGTGTAAATTCTATCTGTGAATGCAATTAACCCACTCCCATCAACAGAGAAAATAATGTGCAATCTGGTATGCTTATTAATGCGCTCAGAATGTTATAATGTATTACCATAATTCACTGTGCATAAAAATGGTCTGAGGAGCATAATCAGGACTGAACGAAAGAGTGTAAGCAAGAAATTAAGGTCAGCCCCAGGCTGTTTTACATGTTTTTTTTCCTATTAATGAGAGAGCTGGAACAGAGGATTGATTTATGTTTGAATATTAGCAAGTATTAATGTAATTCATTATTTCTGTTGAACTCATCCACTCTTTAATACTGAGAAACTCCTGAGAATTTACAGCAATATCAAACAAGTAATATTATTGCATGACTGGCGTCTTATCAATAGATCCTAGGCATTACCCAGTTCAACATTATTGGACAGGAACCAGTGAAGGAACATTTTAAAGCAAGCTCTGGTTTAACTCTCAACTAGCGAGTTGACCATCAGGACTCAATTCATCGGTGGTCAGAAGATCACGTGGACTGTATACAGGATATTCCTGCTTTACTCGTGTCCTCATTCGAGTCAATGAATATGAAGAGACCCGAGGGTAGAATAAGTATTTGTAAGACACTACTTCTATGAAGACCGGAAAACAAATCTTAATAATTCATCCTGGCAGTAGGAATGGGCTGGAGCATAAACTGACTTAGATCAAAGTTGTAGATTAATCGATCTCATATAACCTATAGTAGTAGATGGTCTAAAGAAATGCTTCAAATCTGGTACAAATTATGCGCATATTTTTAAGCAAACAACTATTTAAAATTTCCTTTCCATTGATGTTAGGTCTACCATATGTAGGAAAAAAGATGCTTTGAAGCTTTGAATGTTACAGCAGGCAGCTGGTACATGTCTGAGCCAAGTGTTCTAAGCCAAAGAGGTGAGACACAGCATTAAATATTTACATAAATGAACAAATTGTTGCGGAGCCATGTTGCATTCAGATTTCATTTTTTATGTAAAATATTAAGCATTACAACACTGGAAATAGTACATCAATTATTTGTGTTTAATAGATGTATACTTCAATTAGATTGTTTGATTTTATTAACAAAAAATCTTCTAATAAATTCTTCCCATTAGCTGCCTGCTAACACAGAGGATGCTTATCTTTTCAAGTGCCTATAAGCAGATTAGAAACATTTCCATTGTTTAGTACTCTCTCCAAAAAACCATGGATACACAGTTATAGGTTGGTGCACTGATGATCCCATGGCTGCCCTCCCAATTATAGGTTGGTGCCTGATACTCAAATCCACACCACAGGTGGCACAGCTTTAGCAGGTCCAGACCACTACCCACTGCTGCTTCGAGCAATATAGATTGTCAAATTATTTAATAGTGCGAGGAGGGAAAAGTATTTAAATCTGCCCTACAAAGAAGTGGTATTGTTGCCAGCTGTGGAAAACTGAAGGGGCCATACTGCCCCCTCTCTGATAGATGAAATGCCTGTCACTGCAAAAAAAAAGGCATAAAGGATTATATATTTCAAATGAGAATTATATCCTTGTATTTGTGAGAAAGATAAAGAACAAGAGAAAGATGCATTTTAATGAGATGGCTTTTTCTTTTACTTGCATATTTATCATTTTCTATAGAAACTTTTATAGAAATCACAATCCATAATGTTCAACCTAACTTTCAGCATTGGATATGGAAATTCATTCCTCAGTTAGCTAATCTTCTTGAATTGATTATGGAATTAAATCCTTTGAATTGCAGTGACTAAGGCTAATTTGATACTCAAATCCAATACCTGAATCAATTAAGTGTTTGCAGTACACTCTACTGCTAAACAGATTTTTACTTTAGAAATCTTTAGAACTAAGAAAATGGGCATGATCTCCCGTATCTTTTCCTGCAAAGAGATCAATTCACTTTGCCTGCTGAGGTAGAAACTACCAAAGAAATAGCATTAAAAATGGGTGTATGCTTGTGAAGGAGAGATCACACACTTGCGAGTTAACAGCAACTCCTTTCCCATTGCTCTAGAGCCACCTTCAGTTATGAATTTCACCCATCTCTTCTCCAAATGATCACAGCAACAGCAAGGTTTATCATTCCTCTTAAGGCTTTGAATGCCTTACTCTATTACCCCAAAATTCGTTTTGTTTAATATCTTTCTAAATATCTTAACCTTCTTGCCGATACCCTAGCTCCTCACAATTACCCTCAATTCCTCAACCTGTATGATTTTAAACCGCCTACATTCTCTTTGTCAGCTCATTCTCCTTTCCCCACTCACAAATCAACATATTGTTCCAAAAATCAATCTGGTGAACCTTCTCCAAACTGCCTCCAAATCTAGAATATTTCTCCACAGCTAAGATCAAAACCACATGCAATAGTCCAGGTGCGATCTCACCATCCTTATCTTTATACTCCATCCCTTTTGGAATAAATGCCAACATTCCATCTGCCGTTCTCCTCAATGCACAGACTACATTAACACGCACTTGTCATAGGTCGGTATTCCATCCAGCACAACAGCTAAATATTAATCATCATTAGAAACTACAGGAACACCTATTTACAACTTGGCCATAGCAAAAGATACAGGCCTATAAACGACTGATTCTGATGTCAGTGGAAGAACACTCAACATGTTATTTTGCTTTATCTGCTGATACTTCAATGGAGGAGTTTACTGGAAAGCATTTGAAGCATTGCAGCCAGAGGAACATTGCATGAATTCATTAAATTTCTATCCAGTAATTTCTGTCCTGCAGCTTTATTTCTACATTTGAATTATTCTTGATATTTATTATTTGAAAAAAGAACAGCTGGAAACTCTTTAACCCTTCACGAGGCTGAATGGTTAAAACTGCTCAGCAGTAAAAAGTTCGAGATTAAGAGCTAAGCAATAATTAGAAGTCAGTCTCCCATGAAAATGAATTTTTGAATTAGGTTGAATGTCAATTTTGCTAACTGTTGGATTTTTAAGTTTAATGTTTGAAAGTGGGAAGTACTGGGAAATTAGACCTGATGGTTTGTAGCCGCTTCACAATAAAATCATTAAAGATTCTGTAAGAAGGCCCTTGTTCACAGAAGAAGCAACACTCCTCAGTTGCACTGAGATCCTTTCACATCTTATCTGCAGTGGTACATTTTCGAACTGGCTGCCATACCCTACCATCACTGACAAAGCATCATCAATAGTACAGCAATTTTCTTAAAGAATCAAAACTCATTCCCCACCCCAAAGTTTGTGATCTTCAAACTTTATCACTTCAAACGCGATCAGCATTTTCATTTCCCTCTTCTCAAATACCTGCATAGCCATATCTCACTCTATATTCTAAAATTCTTTTAATCATGGACAAGCTTTGGACTTCGGTGCATCTTGCTCCCTCACTCTGCTGGCAGCAGAGATTTCTACCTTTTCAGTTTCAGTCTCTGGAATGCCAAAATGCACTGATCTTCACCCAACTCTACCTTCAAAAAAGCACTTCAATCTAACTTTTCAACCAAACTTTCAATCTCCTCTAAACACTTGCAGACTGACCCAGCGTCTATCCCTTCATATTTTCATAGCCAAGTTTTT
>JARFYF010000056.1:9212600-9227234 GCA_030265395.1 Rhina ancylostomus
CCAATGTGACATAAGTGTTTAAGAGGCTCTTAGATAGGCACATGAATGTGCAGAGAATGGAGGGATATGGGCATTGTGTAAGCAGAAAGGATTAGTTTAGTTAGGCATTTAAACTACTAGCTTAATTTGTTCAACACAACATTATGGGCCTAAGGGCCTGCTCCTGTGATGCACAGTTCTATATTCTAACAAAAGGTATGGCTGGGAGAATTATTTAGGATATTTAATTCAGCATTACAGTTTAAAATACCTGAAAGGACTAGGCAGGAGTAGTCTGGGAATACAGCTGGTCCAAGTCTAGTACATTCCTGGGAGGAATTCAGGGTGCATTAGACGAAAGTCCTGGAGTCCAGAAGCATTGAAGGTGTTCACAGTTTGGTATCTCCTGTTGTTGTTGGAGTCAGTCAGTGAACACGATCTTGCCCACTAACTGCACAAACCAAGCTTACCTCACACTAACCTTGCACAGCTTACATATTCTTACGAGAACTGTGCTGTCAAGCCAGTGTTCAAATACCAGCTGGAAGCTTGCAAACATGTATCCGTGATTAGAAACTCTTTGTTCACCCTCTAGCATTTCAGCACTGGTATGGGAACATTTTGCCAATGGAAAAGAAACAAAAAAAAATCCACCCACTGCTGAACCATAGCTGCAGGATCATCACTGGCTGTCTCAAGCCATATGTCAACACCAAGTACATCTTTGCTAAAATGGCAGCATGTTGAGCACCGTAGTCAGCCAAAGAGAGAGGAAACAGCAAAGAGAGGATGACAAGCATTCTCTAGATAGTCACACTGCTGTAGAAAATTGCCTGCTGTTGCACAGAAGCTTAATCATGATGCCATACATAGCCAGTACTACTTGTGACCACCTCAAAGAACTGCGACAGTGGCATTTGGGCAACTGAGCAATTCCTCATGGTACCATGGAGAAATGGACCTCCATACCCAAGGTGGCCAGTAAAGAGCCAACATGATGAAATGGATCTACAGTATAATACCAGACTGCTGCGACTGCAATGTGCAGACATTGCAAGACTTCATCTGCCTTGTTACTCAGGGAGGGAGCATACACGATTCAGGATCTTGCTGAGACTAACTCATGAGCTCTGCATTGGGCCAACTACTGGGAAGACAGGTGATGGTAATATGGCAGAATTAATAAAGATAAGGCTAACAAATTTGAAGGAAGTTTAGCAGAAAAAGATGTGAGCTATCCTTTACTCCCTTGAACCGTCAGGTGCCCACTTCTACTGTCTGTCAGCTTCCTTCAGGTGACTGGAACTTCCTTTAACTGTTCTGTGCTTTTGAGGCAGACTGACTCCAATACTAACTTTAATTATGTTAAAGGAAACAAAAGACAAATTAATGGGCAAATTTAACTGGTATTTGGGAATATTTCTTTATAATATGTATGCACAGTTGAAAGTATTCTCTGCAATATTAATTGGTCAGATTCAATCATATTGTATAATTAGTAATTTTATTCCTAAAAAAATCATTAACTATCTTACTCTATGGCGCTACTTAAATATAGCACCTAAATTAAAATAATTTTAATGCTAATTTGCTCATTTGACAAGTCATGCATTTACCCCAGTAAATCCACTTGGTTGCATGCTGCTAATGAGGATTTAGTGAATTAGCTGGAAAAAAGGTTAATCCTGTCATCATTAATTATACTGATGAGGCTCAATACAGACTGCTACAAAAACATAATTTTAAGAACTACATTGATCTGAATTTCCTTAGGATGTTATTTCTGCCGCTTAGATGAATTACAATAATCCCTAGTAAACTATGGCTATGCCAATGAACAGCCTGGTAACTAGGGTATTTCACAGAAGCTGGCACACTAGTGGTCGAATTTTAAGGTAATACACAGATTCAAATTTTTATAAAATAAGGTTTTAAAAATTCACGATGCTCTCATTCAAATTTACTTGTTTGACTTCAGTCAGCAAAATGCAACAATGACCATTGCAAAGAACACCAAATTTATTCAGACAAATAACTTTGTGAATATTTGATATACTCTACCTATAAAATAAACTTTCAAATACCAAAGGTGTAAAAATAAAATAGGTGTACAAATAAAATAATAATTCAATTGCTGGCGAGGCAAAATGTTGTTTTGACAGCTTGATTTAAGATCACCCTGCTCTTCCCTAAGCGTGAACAATTTTCAAAATCCTTTGGCTAAATTCAGAAGCTTCCTTCTTGAAAAAGATTTTCCTCACATCCAGATTCTATAAACACTCCTTGGAAACAATAAAATCCTCCTTTTATTTTATTTCACATCACCAACCTGTAAAAATAAAAATTGGCCATGACATATGTCATGGTTTGTTACAGTGAAAAGACAAAGCCCCGTGGCTGTTGGAAAATAGGTTAGTATTCCAGCCACACCAAAAATAATCTTATGCATTAGTTTCCACACCTTATGAATAGATTTAAAATGAAAACGTGTATCAGCTTTTCCTCTGCAAAGCAGATTGTGGAAGCAGAAATAACATTTGATTTTGTGAAGCATGCATAACGCTGAATTTTTGTTAAGTGCTTGAAAACATTCTCCATTTCGATCTGGTAACCTTGTTTTACTAAGCGAGATCTTTCATAGTTGCTGCACGGGATAGAGATTTGGGGGCTTCAGGCCTCAGCTCCAACAGTAGCCTGTAACCTGTTCCAACGTAGAGCGAATGAAGTTTTCATCAAATACTGGAGACTTGGAGTCAAAATTCTGACTTCCCACATACATAAAGCACAGATGAAAGCAATAATGTGTTGTATTATCAGGATTCTGTGGTAATGGGATTGGGAGAACAGGCTGTGGCTACAAAAGATGCAACCATTCAAGTACGAGAGGGAAGCTGCCCTTGCTACACCCACTGTGTTATTTTCAAAACCATCATTTGGCAGAGATCCAAATGTAGCAACATTTACTGCTAAAGTATCTTGATCCATCCCACTTGAATTATCTCATCCTAATGGATCCCCTGCATTCTTGTGGCTAGCCTGACAGTAAGTGTTCTTCTTCCATAGAGGCAGTAGGTTTTTTGAACAGTAGGCTATAGATCCCAATTCTATCAGCCATCGTTGCTCTTCCCCACCACACCTATGAAGTCTTGTCACCCACTTTGAGCTCGACCATGCATGTGCCCAGCAACTGTGAAGCCAAGAGTAATAATCTGAACATGCTTGTTATTAAGTCATGCATTAACAGTACCGTAGCTTCACACTAGCAAATGTTATTCAATGCCATTATCAAAGTGTTTGTCCAAATTATGGTGCTTGTGTTTGCTTTTGTGAAAATAGCAGCTTTCTGTTACCACTGACATGGCTTGAATTCAGACTGTATTTGTGTGATAGATACACACTAAACCTGCCATAGATATTTAGAGATTGTAATTATAAGCACAAATACCCTTCTAAACACACAAGGATTAATGACCAGTCAAAAATGTTTCTGGCATTGAAAGTTTATTATCACGGATGCTGAAGATTTATTTCTACAGCTTGCGAAATTGTTTTGGAGATTAAACATGTCAAATTTAATGCAAATATTGTTTTTCCCCTCTCAAATCAATCTTTCCCTGTCTATTTCTCTTTCTATACCTGGTGACATTGAATTCATTTCTTTTAGTTCACCTTTCTCAGTCCTATTGTTATTTAATTCCCAATCTTTTAAATCTGATTAGTGAGGATCTGCCCTGTTGGTCATTCTGTTCCCTCAGGTCTCAGACGCTTTGCTTCCTTCACTTTACCATTATCAGTTCTCAGTTCACCAATTTAGTGGGAGAGAAATATTACAATTAGGAGGACACAGGTGCAAGTCTAACTAACAGATGCCTTGCTAAAGCAAAATTACGCCCTACACTCATAATACCCAAATAAGTTGTATAACAAAGCCTTGCATTTATATAGCAATTCCATGAACTTGGACAACGGGCCAATGAAATAGTTTTGAAATAAAGAAAATGCTATAAAGACTCAACAGATCAGAAACCACCTGAAGACAGAGAAATAGAATTAACCTTAAGTCCATGACTATTCATCAGAACTCAAGTTAAAAATCAAACATATTTTAAGTTGCAGAAAAGGGGGAGGTGTGAAGAAAACAAAAGGAACATTTCTGACCCAGTGAGGATAACCAAGAGAAAAATGGTAGTGGTGCTGGATGAGAGAAGGTTCCACATCAAAGTTGGAGGAGTTGTAAAGATCAGAGAGGAAGCAACATAGGGAGAGAGGGAAAAAAAGCAAAGCTGGAATCGAGAGACTTGAAACCTGAAGTAAGAGAATGTTGGAAATAGTCAGGTCAGGCAGCATCACGGAGAAAGAAAAGTGGAGTTGACAGGTTGATCTTCAAAACTGGCTAGTTTTGACACAAATTGTAAAGGTTGGTTATCTGAAATTGTTGAATTCCATGTTGTGAGCTGAAATCTGTAACCTGCCTGGTTAAAAAAGGAGATGCTGCTCCTCGAGCCGACATTGGACCCCATGTGAACAGTGAAAGGAGGCCAAAGACCCAGCAGTCAGAGCTTGAGTTGCAGAAATAAAGTGACAGGCCAATGTGGACTGAACATTGGTCACCAAAAATGTGTCTCGTGATGTCATCATCTTGGTGGTGGAAGTGATAGAGGATGATCTGTTCAGAACGTGGAGGCTGGTTGGATGGAAAATGAAGACAGACAGTCCCCCTCTCTTAACTCTGCATAAGAGGAAAGGGAATAAGTGCAGAAGTAAGAGAACTGGAACAGGTAGAGAGCCCTATCAGTTATGGTGGAGAAGAAATCACAGTTAAGGAAAAAGGAAGGGATCTCAGAATCACTCGCGTGGATGATGTTGGCATCAGAACAGATATGATGGAGCCAGTGAAACTGGGAGAACACAATGGAGTCCTTACAGGGAGCAGGGTGGGAGGAGGTGTAATCAAGATAGCTGTGGGAGTTTGTGTACTTATTATGGATGTGGGTTGCCAACTTATATCCTCAGATGCAGATAGAGAAGTCTAGGTAGGAAAAAATCAAAGATGGACCATGTGAAAGTGAGACCAGTGGAAATTGCCACAAAGGTCATGGAAACTTTGAGTTCTGCATGAGAGTAGGAAGCAGCACTAATGCACCATGAAGCAGAGGACCCAAGGAGGACTGAAACAAGGACTGCTCCACATACCCACGTAGAGCCTGGACCCATACATGTTCCCATAAGTCCGCCTCTTATTTGAAGGAAGTGACTGGAGTTAGAGAAGATATTCAATTTCAGAATGGAGGTGAAGTAGGTGGCAAATTGATTTGGCCTCTTTTCAAGGAAGAATCAAAAGCCTCCCCCACTCATAGTCATTCTGTGAGATGGGCGTTAAGAGAATTGAAGCACTTGGTAAAAATAGACCAGCTGGAACCAGGAAACCAACCAAGTGTGGAAGACATGGTGGTAGTGACATGGACACGAGCAGGAAGAAAAAGTCTAGTCATGGAAGGAAGATACAAGTTCTTGTGGATCTTGGGGACTTGCTGGAAGTGGGCCATGTATGATTGGGAGAAGGCAGATGAAGATTATGGAAGAAAGATCTCCAGAGGAAGAGGTCAGTGACTGTGCGCCAGACAATGGTCTGATGCTCAATGGTGGGATCGTGGGAGGGACACACGAGGAGTGTCAGAGAATTGGCAGTGAGACTCTGCGTGGTAGAGGTCAGTTCACCAAACAACAGCACTATCAGCAATCCTGTTGGTCTTTTGTGGTGGAATGCTAGAAGTTCATAAGGGATAAGTTAAATGTGCAAGAGCAGCAGTAAAATTGAGGAGGTCGATGTCGTAGTACTTAGCAATGAACAGATCTAGGAGGAGGGATCTAGCTGGATTGGGAATTTGAAGATATTTGGAAAGGGTCCACAGGCTGAGATGAACACTCTTGGCCAAAAAGAGTACTGAACCTTAAGTGGCAGAAGAACACAGCATCATGTCAAGGAATTCAGACATGGGGATGAGGATTAGAGAGGGAAAGTGAAAACACAGCAAGTGGTGATACTTGTGGGAGACCTAGGATCAGAGGAAAGTGAAAGGGGAGAAAGGTTGAGAGAAGTCTTAGAATTCAACAGTAGAAGTTTACATTCTTTCACACCTTAAAGGAGATTTCAAATACTCTTCATATTCTAAATTTGAAAATTCAAATTAATTTCAAAGACTCTTAAAATGTATCTACTACTGTAACACAAGAAATGTGGTAGGCAATATGTGCACACTAAGTTCCAACAATCAGCAATAGGGTGATGACCACATAATCTGACTTTAGACACTCATTTTGAGATAAGTATCAGCCAGGACACTATGGAGAACTCCCTGCCCTCATTTGAAATAATGCCATGTGATCTACCTAGGAAATTAAATGGGATTTATGCTCAAAGGCCAATTCTCCCACAGCACAACACTAACTCAGTACTGCCCTAGAACAGCAGTTTATATTTTGTGCTTAAGTCTCTGGAATAAGACTTAAACCCTTAATATTCTGGCTCAGGGATGAGAGATGAGACTACTACCTGGTAAGCAACAGCAGACACTATTAGATTCAACATCAATAGTATTATGTGATGTTTGGCTAATGAACAATTAAATGTATCTGTTGGTTTGGTGTTTATATATATTATTAAAGAATAATCCAATTATTAAAATACTCCAATACACAATCATTTTTATCTATAAGCTAAAGATGTAAAATTAATTTAGAAATAGATAACAAATGCAAATAAAACTAAAAAATTGAATTTAGTTATTTGTGATACATAAAAATGGTTATACCTAACTGAAATCATGAAGTTCATAAAAACATAAGTACCTTTTAATATTAATCTAACTCTTTAAATGATAAAATAAAATTTTAAACCCCACTTCATTTGAACAAGGAGATACAAATCATAATTATGAATTATCAAAGGAATCTGAATAAGATTTTTAGATTCAATTACCTGAGTAACAGAAATGGATTCTTGTTCATGATTAATGTTAAAATAATTTTTACACATTATCATTAAAGAATATTGAACCATTTATTGATTGGAACAGACTTCTATTTAATATTTCATTAATCTGAGTATGCAGCAACACCGGTGCTCATATCTCCTGCTTATACTGACATAGAATTTTATCGTAATTTTGTGCTCACTGAATTTGCAACAACATTTTGTAATTATCTGTTACTGCCATTTAAATGGGGCTGTAACATAAATCTGTAATTGCAACTTGCAAAGGAAAACAGTGTACCAACAGAACAAACCAAGAAAGGGAAGTCTTTGGTTTGTTTATAAGTATATCCAGCTCCGTTTCTTTATCAAGCAATCACTCAGACTATGACAGCACAAAAGTTCACAATTAGAGGTCCTAATGTCGTCCCAGCTGTGTAGTAGAGATCCTGAGTAAAGGAAAAATTACAAAATGAATTTTACCAGGAGCCCACCTTTGTTCAATTCTTAGTATGGAAAGAATTGGCAACAATGTAAGTGAAGGTAGGCTGCCTCTTCCTCTGTCCAGTTAATCTGCAGCCAGAAGAGAAAAACATTCAGTTTATTCTCAAAATGGGAGAAAGCCATTACAAGATTAGCCTGAGAAACAATAAGAGAAAAGGGGGAATTATCTAAAACAAGTGAACTTAAAGCTGGTAAGTCATGGGACTAAAACATCACCTAAATCAAATGATAGGGAAATTAAGGCATATTGGTCTATTGAGAACAGAAAAACACAAGTACACAGATATGATCCAATACATATTGGTTGAAAACTACCACACACTCAAAGGCAGAATTAAGGAAGCTTGTATGAGAACAAAAATGCTGCAATGTGTACTTCTCCCTCTTCAGTTGGAGCCACTTGCCTTTGAATCTCCAGCTGGCATACTGGTCAATGCACTGATTTCTTTTCAAGAAATCATTTAAATCCAGCTGCTGTCTCGCAACTTTAAATAATAAATGCCTCCTCAAACAGTGACACTATCTGAAGAAAATCTTGGCACTGTGCAATACATCAGCTGAGTGGACACATTGGCATAGTGGATAATTTACTGGATGAGCAGCCAAAGTTCCAGACTATTGATCCAGAGACACAAATTCCAATCCTACTATGGCAGCTGGGGAATATAAATTCAAGTAATTAAATAAAATTTGGAATTAAAGCTTGTCTCACTTATAATCAAGAAACTACTGGATTGTTGTAAAAATCCATCTGGTTCACCAAAAATTCTTTAGGAAGGAAATCTGCCAACTATACGCAGTTTGGCCTATATGCAACTCCAGACACACCAATGTAGTTGCTTCTTAACTGCTTCCTCGGTTTGGGGCAATTAGGGATGGACAACTATCCCTAATGATTAGTGGATGACAGCATCATCCACTAGTCATGAACAATTTAAAAAATCTACAAAGATGACATCATCTATAAGCACTTGTAGACTTCAGGAGGGAACTTTTACAAAGTATATATTAAAATGATTTGTCCATTTTCAAAATCCATGGGAACCATACATTGGCAGTCAATCTCTTCTACAGCTCTTCGTCTTTTAGATTAAAAGCACACCTTTGCATTTTGGGTATCCTCCAGAAATAATCTTACAACCTCTTTAACAAATTCTCCCCCTTCCCCACCCTGTCAGAGTAGCAGTTTACACTGGAGCCAGGAATTAAAATAATGCAGGAGGTACAATGATGGATCTGGTAGACTGTCCTGTTTCCTTAATAATTTATGACCTATGTAATTTATTATACAATAATTTATTACACAGATCCACAACGAAGAAAAAGCTGCTGGTTTCACAAAATGCACGTCGCATACAAAGTTTGGTCACTATAGTTATTTTAAAAATTAAAAAAAATGGAAAATCAGTTAATCAAATATTAGTTTACTTTGCTTTCCTGTCATCCATTTCATTTACTTACGAGATTTTGCTTTCTTCCGGTGCTTGATATTAATAAAATTTCTTTCACCTTTCGTTCTTTCCAATTATTCTCTGATTTAGAATGCACACACCTAATAGTGAAAAAAAAACTCTCCTATACTTTGAAGTGCTTAGAGATCAGACAGAATTCTAGTGACTACCTTTTTGTTTGTGCACTGTCATTGGGAACAGAGTTGCCCTTTAACACTGAGCTATGGGTGAGAGCTGCACAGTGGAAAAAAAATCACCAATGCGATGAGTCATGCAGATAATCACTGGTTTGTCCCATTAAATGTTGAGAGCCAGTAGTTTTGAAAAGGAATTGTTTGTGGCACTAGTTGCCTAATTAGTAGATAAATCAGAGCAACAAAATCTGGGTTCTGATAAGTAACTTGAGATACATACAAACTAACAAGAACATGGATTTGAACAATGTATAATCTCTGAAGTTCAAATAAGTCCATAGTCTGAAAACAGTCAAGCCCAAAATGTTACAAGTGCAACAATAACATTTACTTTAATATAAATTACAGTTACACTAAAAATAAATCATTGATAAATACTGCCCTCAGAAATCATGTTTTGTCTCAAGGCCATTTCCTCTAACTCTGGTTAAAAAAATAAATATAATTAATGACAGTAACTGAAACAAACTCTTTGGCAATAAAAAGAACCTTATAAGTGCAGAAACCTGGAAGCTGGTGCAAGGAAGAGGGATTTGGTATGCAAATAAAAATCAACTTCTCTCACTGCAATCTGTATTCAACTTGTAAATAAGTGACAGCACTTGTCACGTCTAACAGGCAGTTCAAATTCTCAAATGAACTCCAAACAGTAGAGCACAGATTTCATTGGATTGTTAAGCATCGACCCTACTGACCTCTCTTTCCAAAGGCATCCTGAACTTGATAGCAGTTACACAGAGAATCGCTGGCAGTTCTGCATGACATTGTCAAGATATTCCAGCTAGCACTGACTACCATGTAGACATACTTATATTTGCTTTTCCTTTAATTAGCTTTTCTTGTGCTATGCTCCAGTTACTCACTGTCAATTGTTTCCTGCTCGTTTTCCCTTGATACAAGCTAGCAGCAGCTGTGACTTGGTTGATGCAACATTTGAAAATCCTACAACCCCATATCTTGATATAAGGAGGACCTGACCCATGTTCTGCACTACATCTAAAAAAGGGGAGAAAGAAAGTCTGGTAATCTGGTGACGATCCAATCTATCACCATAGTACATCACAAAATGTTGGAGGAAGAGTGCACTGCAAACACAAAGACAAACTGAATGAATTTGGTAAAATTCAGCTATTTATTTAGAAGCACTAAACTACACAATTCATTCTACTTCAGGTTTTCAACATGCTTTCAGATTGCATTGGGATTATCACATCAAGCTTGCTAATGATATCTAGCAGGTATCAAACCAAGCATCATTAAACTGCTGAAAGAAATTGGCAGTTAAACAGGTGGCATGCCTTTTCACATAAAAGAATAAAATCACAATGTTCTAACAAAATTATACTGTAAACAAAAAAATATAACCAGCAGGCAAAACAGCAGTGGATTTACCTCACCATTCTGTCTCATTAACTTCAGTGAATGGGATGTATTTTCCAAATCAGAGCTGTCCGTCAGATGTCAAATGCATGCACTGGCTAAAATGATAATTTACTATCCTGAAACAATCTTGTAAGGATGTCAAGATTTTCCACTGAAATTCCATACGAATCACCAGATTTGAAGCTCACTTTCAAATATCTTCCTGACAAGATTACAAAGATCATCAACCATAATCATATTGAACAGCAGGGCAGGTTGGAGGGGTCTGGTGGCTTTTTCCTGCTTTTTTTTGTGTTCTTTATAGAGTACTAATTAATATTTATTCTGTTAAGTACTGAATTATGTAGAGAAAATGCCATCCTTTTCAAGGAAGAAAATTTAACTTCTAATAACTTAGCATAGTTAAAAATCAAAATTCAGCCAAATTAGGTCATGTTAACTAAACTTGTGCTCAATGGAAAAGTAAATATACTTCAATAAGGCTGATCAGTTGCCAAAAGAAGTTAGAAATAACCTTTATTGACAAAAAGAAACTTGTGATTCGTATTATTTTAGAACTTATTTAAAGTGCCTACCATAGATGTATAAAAATTTAATGATTGGGTTTATTTTATTGATACCAAGCAAAACATGGTCTTTTTTAATTAAAATTTCATTTTTTTCATTTCACTGTTAGCAACAATACAACTGCAATGGGAAATCTCATTATTAAATGGAGAAAATAAGCTTGGTAATTTACTCCAGTGGAATTATTTGCCCGAAGAACAATGTTTAATGGAACATTCACTTCTGACATACTAATGCAATGATAATGAATAATTTGTGTTAATGGGCTCATAGTAAGAGCCTGCCTCAAGGATATGCATCCTCATATACTTATTCTTCTATATAAATAAAATATATACGAATACCAATTTGAGGGGTTTAGACATAATCAGCTCCATGGTGCCAAACAAAACGATCCTATCAGTTTGGAATGCTCTTGGCCTCATCCTAACTGGGATTTGATCTCATGAACATTGATCTTAAGTGAAAAGAACATAAAAAGCAAAAGCCAAGTCAAATAATTTGGATAAAGCAACAAGTTAAATATATAGTAACTGTACCATAAGTAAGTTTGATTACAATAGAAAACTAAGCAGAAATACGAGCTGCGAGGAAGATGCAAACAAATGTAGACAGATTGAGTACATGGGCTAGGAGGTTGCTGAATCGTAATAATGTAGGAAAATGAAAAGTTTTTCATTTATGAACATAACACTGTTTTAAACGGAGAGAAACTAAAAAAAATGCTCATGTTACAGAGGGACCTTTGTGTGGAGATTCATGAAATGCAGGAAGATTTTCAGGTACACCAAGCAAATGAAGGCAAATGGTACACTTGCCTTTATAGTAATGAAAATGGGAGTACAAGGGTAACCAAACTTTGCTGCAAGTCAATAGCACAGTGGTTGAAGAGCTATGGGCATTCTTGGTCCTCGTACCCAAGAGAGAATGTACTTGCCTTGCAGGTAGTATACTGGAGTTTAGAAAAATTAGAGCTGACCTCATTGATACAATTCTAAAAAGGTACAGATAATATTGCCCAAGGAAGCTGTACTATTTAACTCAGGGAACAATATCAGAATAAGGATTAGCCATTTAGGATCAGGAGAAATTTCTTTGGTCAGTAGGCTATAAATCTTTGGAATTAGCTAGCCCAAGAGATAATAGCTCAAGAAGCAGGTTCTTGAGGGTCATTTAACCTACTTATGTTTCCATGTTTTTTCTGTTATTATGAAAACAAGATAATAACTGCTTGATACATTATTCAAATCAGAAATTTTACAAGTTTATAATTAACATCAGATTTTATCAAAACTTGACATTGTGTAAATGGAGAACTGGCATTGCGTTGCTTTGCTTTCACATTCCTGACAGACGATAGGATATGTAGATCCTGAATTCCTTAATGAATACATGCTAGATGTGTTAAAGAAACTCTGAGCGTTAATGATGTTCATCAATAATATAAAGTACAGTGCATCTTCTAAAATCTTAGAACTTTAATTGAGGTTACAATGAATTTAGCATACAACTGTAGGTGTGACTAATTGTTATTTCCTTACTGGAATACCTTTGTGAATATCCTTATTTTTAAATCTCATATCAATGTTTAGTAATATTTTTAAAAGACCTCAGCCTTTCAATGGGTCTGATCCACCTCCTTTATTTTCATATTCTTTAACCTGTTTCCTTTGCAATTTTAGTACTAAATGCACTCCTACTTTATTTAATTAAAATTATGAGTTGGAACTCTGTCCTGTAGATTAAGCATGAACTTAACAGGACTAGACTAATTATATTCTCTCACCTCTCTAAAACCAATACTATCAATTTCTTAAATATAGTTTTAAGCAAATAAAGGGTGGCTTCCAACCATTTCTTTGTCATGATGTTGCGATATGCTCCCATCTCTTCCACTTTCTGGTAACCCAGCACAAAGACTGCATTGATCCTATGTAAACTTTGCTTCCGTCCTCAATGTCTGATTATTCCACAGCCACCAGACACTGCATTCTCCTTCAGACCTACTCAGCCCTCTCAAGACTCCATGGCAGTATTATTTCAAAGTGGTTGTTATCCCCAGTGTTATGGTTAATATTTATTCCTCAACCAAAAAAAATTACTAAAGTAGAATAGTTGACCTTCATTACATTGCTGTTTACAGCACCTTGTTCTGTGCAAGTTGGATTTCCTGCATTACAAACATTACCACATATCAAAGAGTACTTTGATGATGAAAAAGTACTTTGGGGTATCATTAAAGAGATGCAGACATTACTTTCTAAATGCAACTTTCTCACTTTCAATTGTTTTACATTCTTGTTAATTAGATATTACGGCCTGAACGTTAACCGACAGATCTGGAGAACCGATGTCCAGGCACGTGAAGATCCTGACTGGCTATCAAAGGAAAAAAAACACTGGTCAAAGGCCACATCAAATTTAAATCAAGCAACTAACTGTGCTCTAGGAACTCAATTTAACTAATTTAATAGAAAGGGCACTATTAATCAAGAATATGTAATCATAAGAAAATTAATGGTATAGTCAGCATTTCATTATTGAATTTTTAATTCCAATCCCCACCCTTCTATCTACCTTGGCAGCAGGAGGCAGTGTGGTTAATAGCATGGTTAACATTTTAGATTTTCTGAACATTTTAGGTTATGGTAGTTCCAGGTGTTCGTCAATATTACTATTCCATACTTTTAATCCAACTTGTCAAACAAAAAATTGCTAACTCTTCAGATCTGTTGTGCAGATTTCTGCTCTAGCTGTTTCACATACTGGGTATCACATACTCACAGCATCATTACACAGGGAAGCGAGTGGTGCAGCTGTTGCAGCTTCATAGCTCCAGGGAGCTGATTCAATTCTGACCTCAGTGTTATCTGTGTGGAGTTTGAATGTACTTCCCATGATTGCATGGATCTCCATTGGGTGCTACTGCTTCCTCTCACATCCCAAAAATAGGTTAATTAGCAATTGAAAATTACCTCAATGTAGGTAAGTGGCAAAAGGAAGTTGATGGTCACGTGAGAGAAAGTAAGTTGTAGGGATACAGGGAAGTAAGGGGGTGGGGGGATAGAACTGATGGTATTGCTCTGCTGGGAGTCAGAATGGTTCCAACGGGTTGAATGGCCTTCTTCCATATCACAATAAGTAAACACATTCATTTCTTGACATGTTTCACAAGAGAAAATCCAACTATCACTCCCTGACATTCAATGGCATTACCATCACTGAATCTTCCACTATCAATATCCTAGGGGTTAGCATTAACCAAAACCTGAACTGGAGTAGCCATATACACAACATGACTACAAGAGCAGGTCAGAGGCTAGGAATCCTATGGCAACTAACTCACCTCCTAACACCCCAAAACCTGTCCACCATCTACAAGGCTCAAGACAGGAGTGTGATGGAACGCTCTCCACTTGCCTGGATGAGTGCAGCTTCAACAACACTCAAGATGCTAGGAACCATACAGGACATAGCAGTCCAGTTGATAGGCACCCAATCCACTCACTCCAGCACCAACACACAGAGACAACATTTTATACCATCTACAGGATGCACTGCAGCAACTCACCTAGACTTCCTG